>JAQQAE010023575.1:0-10013 GCA_029823295.1 Pseudamia nigra
CAGAACTCCTTGGTTTGGCATGGAACTTTTTGGAGCGCCACCTGTTGCCTATATGCCCCAAGCATTATAAAAGACGCGAAGTCGGAGTCGTGACCGCCGCACACTGCCGATACTGAGTCCTGGCGAATCAACATGTTGAATCGGCACGATTTCTGTCAGGACGTCGTCAGGACTGACAAATCAAGCTGATTTCCAGTTGAGTTGAGTTGAGATGAGTCGGGTTTCTTTGTGTGCGGCCAGCTTTACAGATGTCATTTTCTCCAAAGCTGTGGTGTCTTTATAAGGTTGGGTGTGTTTGATAGAGAAGTAGTCATTTGGGATTGGTTGCACAAAGGCATTGTCAGTTCTTCCCCAAAAGTGTTTTTGAGACACAGAACTACTCACAATAATCAGTCAGATGTAACCAAATCCCACGTGTTGGGAATTATCATAGAGGGAACCATACATATATTGTACAACTACCGGTAGTTTTATTAACTAAGAAAAACTCTTCACAAATTGGGCCAAATATAGAGCGGCACGTAATTATATTCATTGAGTGTACATCTGACTCTCAAAGTAAATCAGAGCAACAACCATGTACAGTGGTACTCCGGCTAACAAATTTAATCCGTTCCGGCGTCACGTTCATTGGCCAAAACAATTGTTAGCCAGTGCCGGTTTTTCCATAAGAATATATGTAAAATTAATTAATCCATTCGAGAGCCACGAAAACTCCCATATAGAGTATGTATTACACACCCATACGTGCACATTTATTCATTATTATTATTTGAAAAGGAAGTTATGTTAATTATCTGAAACAGAATGCATGTAATTAGTTCTAAAATTGACTTAGAATGTATTCTTACCTTGGCTTATGACTTGGCAGTGTTGAATGTCCTCCTGCAGCGTGTCAGTGGACACTGGGTCTCTGTCTGCTGTGTGTTTTTCGGTGTGATGTCCCGCACGTGTCCATAGCTGTGCACAGCCCCAGACACCGGAGCTGCTGGCTGTAAGCACCGCTCCAGCGTGTTTACGGCTACTGTTGCTAGCTACGGCTAACAACACAGCCGGAGCTGTGTTGTTTGCCAGCTCAACAGTGTTTTTAGCTCACAACGACGGCAGCTCCGGGTCCAGCATTGTGGTGTTAGCTCCGACTGTGTTGTTAGCTGGCTCCGGAGTGTTATTAGCACTAGTTAACAACACAGCTGCACGGTTAACCAGAGCTAATAACACTCCAGAGCTGGCTAACATAACAGTCGGAGTTAACACCACAATGCTGGACCGGGAGCTGCTGGGTCCCGAGTTGTGTCAGGCTGGGTGTCAGGCTAACAACACTCTGGAGTTGTTAGCTTGACACCCAGCCACAGCACTGTTAAGGAGCAGCTCTGTAGGAGAGACATCGAGCTACTCATGGTTAGCATTCGGCCTATTACATCCCACACGAGCTTTCACATGTCATTGTGTTGACTGTTTACATGCGGGCGATAGTTCACTTCCGGGTCTATCTCTTGCGTTACCCGAATTGTTCCTATTAGCAGGAACAAAATTTTGGCCAATTTTTTCTTTGTTACCCAGATTTTTTGTTACCAGAAGCGTTCGTTAGCCGAAGTACCACTGAATTTGAAACAATTTACAAAACTTTTTTCATACACAAAGGTCATTGAACCCTTTATAAACTATTCAGTGAGTTTTAAATTATTTTGAGAAAACACACAATATAATGCAGATTTTGAACATGTTGAAATGAATGAGCTAACTAGAGCTAAAGTCAGGCTCGCCAAAAAGATTTTCTGGGGTTTCACAACTGCAAAATTTGCCTTGAATCAGAACACATGAGTTAGGGATGGATGCGCCACAAACCTCTCACTGAAACCAAAGAGACTCGTAACTCCATGCCTGTTTTACTGCAAACACTGTAATAGGTTCTGCTTCTTTGACTTGACAATATCACTGAAATGTGATATTGATGTAAAGTGCTGTGTTGTTGCATCAGTCTGCTTTAACAGTGTAGGCAGTAACTTGCATGACAGGAACATAGCTGTGGTTTACAAACTTGCTGCTTCCCTGTGCAGCAATTTCCAGTCAATACTTGCCGGTTCAAAGTGTTGAGTAAGAAATAAACTTGCAAACTATTACAAAGAATGTTCAATCTTCAGTGCAATTGAATTGAAAAATGAAATTGAAATTTAAGCAAATGAAAGGGTTTAATTTCCATCCATCCATTTTCTACCCCTTAATCCTTGCAAGGGTCGGGGGGAGGCGGGTGCTGGAGCGTATCCCAGCTGACTTGAGCGAAGGCAGGGTACACCCTGGATGAGTTTCCAGTTCATCACAGGGCTGACACATAGAGACAGACAACCATTCATGCCTTTGGGCAATTTAGAGTCACCAATTCACAAAATAATGAAATTGAACAAAATAATGACTATTGTGCAGTTTTCTAACACTGAGGAGCATGAATGCCCTCATCCCCCTGAAATCTACCCATATGCCTATAATAATTTCTTTCTTGTGCTCCTTGTGAATAGATGAAAAAATATAAACCCTGTGGTAAAAAGACCTTTGAGTCCATAAACAGAGAAAAAAGCAGTGTTTTAAAGTCCAGAGATAAGCTGCTTTCCAGTAAATCCTAATGAAATGAAGCCACAGGGAGAAAATAAACAGGGCAAGATTAGGAAGCAGAACATGGCATCCTACATCACTGAACTGTATGAGATATACAAGTGCAAAGTACTGTCACAAGTAGACTGAAATGAGTGTTTAAATAACTTTTACTGTCTTTAACAGTGCAGTGTATGATGTTGAGAAACTCGCTAGTAGTACATTTGCTTTGGAGCTACAGTATATGACTGGACAGGTATATTGTACTCACAGTTGGCAAGCTGGTATGTTTGTGTTTCTCTTTGTTCATTTTTTAACTATGCCAGATGTAGAAGGAATCTGAAATGCAGACTGTCTCTCTTTGGTCATCCTGTAACTAGCTCCCTAGTGGCTACGGCTATGACTGCTCTTAACTTCGTGAACTTTGTGTTTTCTTTGTTGCACACTCATTATAATAACACTAGTTGCTTTCTTACTTGTGAATGAGCCATGTATGTTCCTCTACAAGTAATACAGCTACGACTGTTCTCAACTCCGCTCACGCACAAAATGGGTGCATAAGGTTGCACACCTGGGAAGTTGTAAGTCATTCAATCATTTATTAAGGTCTGACTATGAAAACATCATCAGAACCAGAAACCAAACAGCTGCAAAATTTTGAAGCTGATTCCCCCAGTGGCCATTTGCTGGTACGACACTTAGGCCAAGAGAGCATTTCCCCATAGGCCACAATGATTAAAAAAAATCTGAAATACTGCTGACAGGACACCTACAACTACAAAACCAATCAGAAATTACTCTTTACATTATCAGCTTTTATAGCATTGAGGTTTGAAGATTTTAAATTACCAAAACGCTCAAAAAATAGATTTTAAAATCTCTGACATCACCTACAGTACACAGTCTAGGGGGTCACTGCATGAGTGAGTGGTCCTAGACTGCAGTCCACCACTTATGCAGTCCACCACTTTGGGGTGGACTGCATAATGCAGAATTAAGGCAGAAATGAACAGACACCACCTTGGATGCCCACGGCTTGGGTCCCCCAGAAGCTAGTAGCTAGTTTCCCAGCATCATAGACTGTACCTTTAAGTCACAGAGGAGGTTTTATTTGAATAGTGGGGGAATTTTTTTTGTCTGGAATCTCTGCATTTTGTTGGAGATTTGGGGTAAATGCTTCTTTTTATGCATTTCTGGAAAATTTGTAATGCATCAATTTGTGCCCGCTCAGTATTACGGTAACTTTATGGGTAAAAAAAATACCTCCTGTCAGCAAGTTGGAAAAAAATGAAAAAAAAAAAAATCACAAAATTAACCCCCAAAAAGGAATCAAATTGAACAAGAAAGTAACAAAATTGGACCCACAAAGATCAAAATAATAAAAAAAATGCACCAAAAAATTAAATTAAAAAAATCAAAGTGAAGAAAAGTTAACAACATAATGAGGAAAATAAAACAAATTGAACAAAAAGGAATAAAATGAACAAATCCCCCACCAGTTCTGAAATTGACTGTAACCTTGATGTTTTTCCTTGAAGGGCTCAGACTCCAGGAAGAATAGCTACAGCATTTTGCTGTTGCTAGTCGGGGTCCTAAGAAACTTAAACTTAAAGATCTCAGCATATTTTAATCAGCAATGACCCTGGCTGACATTTTTGACTTCATTACATATCTACAAATGCATGTAAGTCAAGGTGCAATTATTTCTTCAGTCTTCAAGGCAAAGGTAATTTATTTCAAGGTAATTCATGAGTGAGAGGTGTCTCTGAGTCTTAAATTTGATGCCTCTAGCTCTAGTAGTTTTGGTACTACAAGTCAAAATGTTTTTTGTAAATACCTAACATGCAAATTAAGAGGTGGTTGCCATAGTAACCATTCCCCCTACCCAAGCTACACATGTGCCAAGTTTGGTTAAATTGGCTCCAGTTACTATAGAGCTATATAGATGGGGGGATAATAATCAAGACAATGAAGAGAAAATTAAGAAAATCAACCAACTGGACAAGAATGGAACAAAGTGATCACCGAAAGTATTCATCAAAATAAAAATGAACAAAATAATGAACAATATGAGCCAAAAAATAACTCCTAAGTGATGTATGGGGATGGGTTTTTAATGTGAAGTCAGATTAAATGGAATACTGCTGACTGTACTGCAGCAGGGTGTTGAATTGGGTTGGGGTGATGGAGTGGGGTGGGGGTAGGCGTCTGATCTATGAGACACTGTGTTCTCTGCAGTCTGCACATTGAGCGCCAGTCACAACAGTAGTTCCCCAGGCAGAGAAAACCCCACAGTCAACTTCCATCCAGCACATGCTCTGGCCCGGCACGTGCACATCTCCTCAGCCTAACTCTGCAGAGGATGTAATGATGGGAGCATTTTATACCACCATTTATTTTAGTAAGCACACATAGCCGTCACAGCATATCTGCTCTTTAATCATCAGCATAAACCACTTATAATGCCTTATTCTGCACAGCCACTATCTACCTGTGTTTCTACTTACTGCTTATCACTGGTTATTCATGGTAAATAATGAAGTTGTGGTACATGAATTGCAACATTAACCACAGACTGTATATAAAAGTTGTTTGACCCCCCTATGTCATCACCCACAGGTTTCTGATGAGCTATTCGGAAGCTCAAACATGGAGACTCTGGGTGCCACCATGTTGGCACCACTGCTTGCTTACTCTGGTCGATAAATAGACTTATGCATTGGGAGTGGAAGTGAGGTAGTATAAATAATAGCATGAAGCCTCACACCTGTCAATCAAAGTGCTTATGCTGGTAATATTGTAAAAATATCTGGATCATCTAAATGGGCAAGTTGTATACAGCATAATGTTTACTATAGAGCCCAAATCTGTTAGTTACACCAGGCTGTAAATAATTGTATTTCTTCTCTGAAGTTGGACATTTTAATATAGGACTCACTTTTGGATTCAGCCTCCAGTGGACAGTGGCGGTACTGCAGTTTTTTACATTAACACATTTGACACAGCTTTGACACAGAGGTTGCCAAATACCTCTCAAATACCTCCCAGATACCTCCCAAATACTACACATGAAGCCATTCTTTCTGAACAACAATGATAAAATCAGTCGTTTGTATAAACTTGCTTTTATGTAATTATAATTCATTCTTCCTCTTTTTTAGTTTTCACTTTCTCTTTATTCTTTTTACTCTGTTTTTACTCTCCTTTATCTCATTTGGTTTGTTTACTTTTACCTCACTTGTGCTTCCTCTATCCCCTCTATACTTCTTTTAATTGTCTTTTACCCGTTCTCCATTATCCCTTCTTTTCCTTCCTTTCTTATTATGAGGATGTGTTTTCACCAGTGCCCAATTTCCACAAAATTTGGTGGAATTGTAGAGCTTTGGTCGTGGAAGAATCCAATAAATTTTGGTACAGATCAAGTCAAAAAGGGACATATCCAATAACTTTTTAAATCATTTTCTTTTTAGCGAATAATCTACAGATCTTAATGGAAAAATGGTGCAGTGATTAGCACTCATACCTCACCACTAGTAGCTTCTGAATTTGATCCCCTTGGTCAGCACAGCTGAGATAATGGGGAGTGAGTGAACAGTTTGGCATGTCTGTGAAATTTTAATGTATATTTAGTTGAATATGACCTGTTGTGAACTGTACAAAGAGTTCGCTATGGACCCTGTTGGAGGTCTGTGCTCTACTGAGTGTCATTCTAGCACCTGTTTTTACAACCTTATAGTTGCACTTTTTGTTGTTGTTTAGCCAACTGGTGGCATTTTTGTTCATCAAACTGTTGCATGAGCAAAGCACTTTGTAAATCCCTAGGGCAGGGGTCTGCAATCTGTGGCTCTGGGGTCACATGTGGTTCTTCAGTCCTTCTCCAGTGGCTCCTGTGGCTTTGTCCAGTGATGGAAGTAAGACCTAACACTAAATCAACAAAAAGAAGAAAAAATGAACTAAATGAAGAAAAATCAAGACCAAATCTGAAAACATACTCAGCAAAATGAACAAAATAATCAAGAATATAAAGAAGATTAAATAATAGAATTTAAAAAATGAACAAAACAATGATAAAATATATAACAAAATAACCAACACTGAACAAAGTGGTCAGGTCAATGAACAAAAACAAATAAATGAAAAGAATGAACAAGCTTACCGTAATACAAACTGCACAAAATAATCCAGAAAATCAATGAAATGATCAAGAAAACTGACAAAAAATGTATAAAAATGACCTAAATTGTAAATTAACAGAATGAAAAACACAGAAGAGCAACAAGAAATAACAGTCAGGTAAATGAATAAAAACAAGAACATTAAGGAAAATCAGAAAATAGTGCACAAAAGAAAACTTTTAAAAACAATAGAATAATCATTCAAAATGAACAAAAAAATAAACAAATTACAGTGGGACCTCGCATAACGAGTTTAATCCATTCTGGCGTCACGCGCACTATGCGAATTTCGCGTTCTCCGAAGAGACTTTTACATGTAAATCCATGAATCCGTTCTGGACCCATGACAAACTCCCATATAAAGTATGTATTACATAACCATACCTGCACATTTATTCATTATTATTATTTGAAAAGGAAGTTATGTTCATTATCTGAAACGGAACGCATGAAATTAGTTCTAAAAATTATTTAAAATGTATTCTTACCTTGGCGTATGACTTGGTCGTGTGTCCGTGGACACTGCACACGTCCATAAACAACACCAACACTGTAAACAACACCAACGCCGCTACCCGCAGGTGGCCCAACGGTGCAACGCTGCTGGCCGCTGGCGGCCCGACGGCGGGATGCGCTCGGGGAGGCCCAACTATTCGTTAACCGATTAATTCTCGTTGTCCGAGTGAAATTTTTTGGAGTTTTTTTCCTTGGTATACAAATTTCTCGTTGTCAGAAGAGCTCGTTGTCCGAGGTACCACTGTTTACAAAATGAAGAATACCATACATCATATGCTTTGGTACATAAAGGGTTCAGATGTTTTTGTGGCTCAAGACAAATATTTGTTAGGGCTGTCAAACAATTAAAATTTTTAATCTGATTAATCACAGGGTTACTGTGGATTAATTTCAATTAATCACAATACATACCCATTTGTTGTTTTTCATTTTCTGGGAGCAAAAACATTTATGATAGAAGGTGATATAGACACTTGACTAAAACTACATATTTTACATTAAAATGTATATTTTTTTCTAATTTAAACTTGTGTAACTAAAGGAAACTACCGGTACACTTTGTAGAACTTAACAGAACCTCTGTAATGTTCTGCTGAGATGTTTTTGCTTTTTTACACTTCCTTCACTGCCTTCATCAGCAACTAATGTAATTTGTTTCAAAATGTGTAAAGACTTATACATTTACATTTAAATTGACTTTGAAGCAGTAAATACTAAAGAAGTTTGCAGTGACGTGGGTCAAACATAACATAAGATTTCATCACGTTTTCCTTGATATATTAGTTATTGTGCATTAATCGCGTTAACGTGTTACAAATTTTAATCTAATTAATCATGCAAATAGTTTAATCCGGATTAACGCGTTAATTTTGACATCCCTAATTTTTTTTTTCTGTCTAAAAACAGCTCTTTGTATTGTGAAGGTTGCAGACCCCTGCCTTAGGAGTTCTTAGGGTGTAGTTCACCTAAAAAGCATGTTCACAATAAATGAAGAATGGCTTCACAACCAAAAGCAAATACTCGTCTGAAAGTTGAGTTTGTTCTGGTTACAACAGTGTGCCATATGACAATACTGTCAAATGTAGGGCTGCCATGACATGTATTTTAATTCACGGAACCAGCTGTGCCCACAGATTTGCGGATGGTATGGAGCAACAGGTTAAAAGTGCAATGTAAATACATTACAAATATTAGTAATAGTAGAACAATGTACACAATTTCTAAGGTAATGTAGCTTTAACAGCATGTTCTCCCTTAATAGGACTTCCTATTTAGAGTTTGTTTGATCACCTGTGATCGGAAGAAATCAGATTTTTCAAACTATTCTCTTGTTTCAAGCAGTAGCCCCACCCGTCCCACAAGGTGATCACACGGCGGTATTAAAGAGTCAAGTAACATGGCTAGATTCACATAAACTGGTTCAATTTGACACATCAGATAAATATGGTCTAACAAAATACAAAACTCCACGATATATTTTTTTTACTTTAATTCAGAATTAGTTGATGTGTGTCAAGCTGCTAGTTCATTGGTCATGAGACACCAAAGCCTGACCAATGGCTACTGGTTTTGTTACATTGTCTACTTTTTGGACACTTTTCTTTTACAATAGTGCCATTTTGGACTCAAAGCAGTCCTCAGAAAGCACCATAATTTTGTTATTTTCCTTTAATCTGTGTGTCTATTCTCTTTGCTCCTGTAAAACAATTTATATTGACAAGACGAGAAGCCAAATGTTTGTTCATTAGTGACATTAAGTTGTAGCGGCAGAGCTGCATGTCAGCCATTTTGAACTGAAAGTGCCACAGTTTCACATATTTACTTCTGTTCTCTTTCCATTCATTTTTGACTTCTTCTGCCTGTTTATGTGTAAAGTACAGACCAAGAGAGAGAGAGATGTGAAAGCACCCTAATTTGAACACAAAGGTTAAACCTTTAACATTTGTCTGCACTTATAAAATGTTCATTTCGTGCCAGGAACCAATCATTTCTTGAAGTTGCTCCATTTGTAAGGCTGTTGTTAGCAGCCTGTACACTGGTTTTTATGCAGCAGAGTAGTTTAACTTGTGAAAACAGTTATAAAATGGTCTTAGCTCATAAGCCAATACTGAGCAAACATATTAGCTAAGATAGTAAATGTACGTACAGCTTCCTTATTTACCATCAATGTGGGGTAATTGGGATATTATTGAAGGGAAAACTATAGTTAATGATCTTGTTGTAGTTATACAATGTAGATAGCATTTATAAGTGTATGACATAGTAGATATTGATAAATATGTGTACCTCAATATAAACTGCTACCAGATGTTTAATATATTGTTTTCTGTGTGTTTATGTCAATATGGCTCAGTTCTCTGGACTGTAAAAGTTATCATAAACTAGTTCTTTACTGCATGCCCTGGATGACGTCTAACTTTCTCCTTCTGAACGAAAATAAAACTGAAGTTGAGTACCCTCCCTAATACCTTCCTTAATATAGACAATATTTCAGTAGATTTCAGTACAGTTATGAGGAACCTGGGGATCAGGATTTATCCTTCAGTTCTCATATAAAAGAAATGTCCAGAACTGCCTTCTTTTATCTCCGTAATATTACCAAAATTAGAAATGTACTGTCCCCAGGGGACGCAGAAAAATTAATCCATGTATTTGTTATGTCTAGACTGGATTACGGTAACTCACTACTGGGAGGATGCCCAAATAAAGACATAAAAAGTCTCCAACTGATCCAAA
>JAQQAE010023576.1:0-10013 GCA_029823295.1 Pseudamia nigra
TTATGATGACGATGATGATGATGTGAATGATGATGACTATTATTATATTATATTATTATCATTGTTCATGTTTTTTTGTGTTGTGTACTGTATATGGGTTTATGTAATACATTGCTCGAAATAAATAATCAAATCAATCAATCAATCATCTGTTTGCTGTTAATTATACTGGTACACTTCCAGTTCCATAAGTGGTCTTTCACAGTTTGAATGTCTTCAGTATTAATTTACAATACTTAAAACAATAACAACTTCAAAGCACTCAACGAGCACAGACCTCCGCCAAAGCAGTTCAGTTCCTCCTCATAGTGAAAACCTACGTACCATTATCATTCAAACCTATGCTCATTTGCCATAATGATATTGCACCCAAAAAGTAATATTCTGAAATTTATTTGACCCTCATTATTGGATTCTTTGACCACAAAAACCATTAACATTTCTGAATTACATATATATCATTATTGGTTTAGTAGTTATTCACGAAAAATAATATTTCCATAATGGTGGTTTTCTTCTGAATCTAGCTCCGTAAACGTTGAAGACACGTCAAATCCATGGGCACTGCATTTTACTATTTTACAGTAGCTACTTTTCTTCAACCCCTGTTCAGAAAGGATGCTGTCATCTGACTTAAACACATTTATCAGACTTTATATGCATTTATTTTGGAGGTGACTATGTTTAAGAGATGCTCTGGGACATCGATGCATAGATGGCCCCTGAGATCTAGATATCCCCCTCGCAGAGCCTGGTGTCATGATTTTCATGACATGGCTAAAGTACAGAAGAAATGTGCTTTGCAGTTTTTGTATTATTGGTAGTTATTCAGCTTAACTCCTGAGGTGGTTGGGGATGTGGAGGAGATTATTTTTTTGGACTTGCAGGTCAGTGATGGTCGTGTGAGCAGCAGCATGTAGAGTGAATGAAAATGGCTAAGATTAAAAGCTGCAGCTGATTAGGGGTGTGTAAGGCACAGATTTCTGCACATGCCTGAACTATGCACAGGCTTCGTTAAGTATAAACATTCTGGATTGCTATATCTGGAATATTGCCCATATCTGGATCAAACTTTGTGGTTTAACAGAATCTATTATGGTGTTATCCTGTGCTTTTTAGTTACATTTTCTGGGTGTTATTTGTGGTGTCATAAGGGCAAATGTTGAATTTAGCCCTATCTCACAATGGTGAAGAACCCTTTAAAAATCTGGATCCAGACAATGATGCAGATCACTACCAATACCTAAATGATTGGTCTTTGTGTCATTTCTGACCGATCCTGAAAATTTAATTCAAATCCATTGCTAACATTTTCAGCTATGTTGTGAATAAACAAACCAATCATTGGTGATAAATGTTGTTTGAGCAGAGCTGTTGGATGGTGATTACATTCCAATAACAATATATTAAAAAGTCCTAACTACAGAAAACAGATTTGTTTGCAACTCAATTATTGGAAAAACTGCTTAGTGTTTTTAATGACCAGGTTGGAACAAACAAGAGCCATCGATGTGAACCTGGTGACCTACTGTACATTTACTCCATCACGACTCCACCATACTTGTGGGATAAATGTTTCTCCTTTAACATCAACTGCCTACAGTCGTTGTTTTTCCAGTTTTACACACTGAGAGCAAATTTTAAGACAAAGGTGTCAAAATGAAGCCATTTAATTATGCTCTCACCACAGGCAACAGAAGTGCAAACACATGTAATGTTTTGCACTTAACATGAAATTCTGCTACACTTTCTTACCTTTCTAACGCTTTCATACACTGCAACCAAAAATGAGCTCTTCAAATAACTGGGGAAATGCTCACAAAATATAAAACATACAAAAATCGGGTCTTATACAGTATATTGGAAATAATTTATGCACTAATAGATCAGTCAGTCTGAGCCTTAGCATTACAAACAGACCTCTTTTATGAGACCTGTGGGAACATGGAGGAAGAGAGAGAAAAAGAAAAAAGAGAGGAGGAAGAGGAGTATGTGGGCCAACAGATGAGGAATTACCTCATATCTAGATGATGTTTTCCACCTTATCTATCCAGGGATGACATGTGTAATGTGGCCAAATTGCATAGATGGTACAATCCATAAACCTTCCACTCATAACATACAATCCTGTTTATGTTTACTGTTAATATATATATCAAATCTAGCTGTATCAATTCATATTGAAATCAAATGACTGTAACTTATTTTTATTTCTAAATTGCCCCTGCCTATTTTTTTCCTGGTGATGTTGCAGATCTGCAATCGAGTAAAGGCATTTAAACCTTTCCAAACAAATGACACTGACTGGACAAAACGTGAAGTACTGTATGTCTACAAAGTATATTTTAATAACACTGCATTTCTTGTCTACCATTAGTTTGTACTGATTACAGTGTGATTTTACTTTCCTCTTGTGATTGTTGCTGCTGCAAAGTCTTGAGTCTAACACAGTCTTGAATCAGTTGCATCTTCAATTCTTGCATCAATTCTTTAAATATTGTGTTATGGCCAAAAACATGTTTTGTGAGTTCACAGAGACCAGGACCTTTGTCTCTTAAAAATATTACACTTGAACAATGAGGGAAAGTGAATGTTTCTGCCAAATCTGAAGAAACTGTGAAGCTGTAACAGAAATATTGTATTTAAATGACAGGCATCAGAATTTTTGATAATGTAACTGTGGCTTAATCTTAACAGTGCTTACATTACAATTACACTTTATGCTGTTTTTTGCTGCATTTTGTTCAAGAAGGAAGTGAGAGGAAGATGGGGACAACACCAAAGAAGGGGACCAGGTAACAGACGAAGAATTATTTCACACACAGCATCAGGATGATATTGTCTAATTGTCTATGAAGTGATGGTTCCATTTGCAACGTGGATGAACTGATGTAACCAGACTCCAACAGAAACCATCCACCAGAGAATTTACAACTGCATTTTTACAACTGCAATGTAATTTCAGTGAGTTTATGCAACATGCGGCTGTTCTGTTATGCTGTAGAAACTTCCAGTGGTTAAAAAAGACACTTCAGACCTTCTTTTCCAATATTTTTTGTATTCTTTTAACCTTGAGTTAGTTAATGAAACTGGAACAATTTTTGACAAGTATGAGCACATAGTTCTTGCTTTGAATGTAATATGAGTGGATTATTTTAAGACAAAAATGCCATTTTGGATACAGATGAATTCAGGAGTATAATTTTGAGATACAAAATATAAATGAAATGAGTCTGCATTTTATTGATCTTGTGTGTTAAGTTTTGACACAATGAGTCAAAACAGGGGTGTCAGAAACAAGCAAAACTAAGTCCAGATGTATCAAAAGACATTTTGTCATTTTCAACAAAAAGGTTATGAATTAAATATTTCATGAGGTTCAATAAGCCTTGACATGAATTCAGATTAGCACCTTAGAAATACACCTGTGTTCCAAGACAAACCTGCCAATATTAATGTGATGCAGTTTTCTCTTCTCCTCATCTTTCTAAATAGAAATAGAAGCCACTTGTAGTAAATTATGAGGTTAGTCTATAGCAACGATAATACGAAAAATAAGCTTTAAAACGATTCATTTAATTAATCATTGAATAATTTCTGACACAGTTCTCTATTACACATTGCTGTTAAAAATATGTACAGCTAATGAGTATGCAGGTGCATAATTAGTAGCAGAAGGGCCCCTTCAGAAAGGCATGCACTGGCAACCATCTCACACCATTGTACATGTCCCAAGACGACATCAGTAGACTGACTAAAACTAACAGCTGTTTGCTCTGCTGCGTGGTTTAACATGTATCCATTTGAACACTGAAAGGGTTAACAATTGGTAAGATGCCCTCAGGAGAAACTTATTTTATTTAAAAGAATAACACAAACAGCATTCGTCTGTATCCCTCTGCCAACGCTCCCCTGAAGGGAAACACCACCTGTGTAGCTTTTTACAGCAGAGTCGCCACTTGTCAGATGTTCCACCCATGATACAGGAACTAATTGGGCATGAAGGTGACAAGCCCTAAGCAACACACACCTGTCATAATGAAATAAATCTGATAAAGCCGGTAAACTGTCAAAATGGTGAAATTAACCGGCAGATTAACAAGATCCTGGAAATATTGTTTACATCAGACTGATTTTCTTGTTACATGTTGTGATTGTTCTCACCTCTGTGCTAAACACTATGATTAATATTTGAGATAAGCACAAAATATCCAAGAAAGCCCGTCACAATCAGTTTCAAGAGATGTTTTACACAGCCATCTTTTAACCCGGGAACCAACAAACTTGGTTGGGCCCCGAAATCAAGGGCAAAGGTGTCGAAACAGAAATGACACTCAAGTAAAAATACTGTTACTTTAAAATTATAATGACTCAAGTAGAAGTGCACATAATATTAACTAATTGAGTAAGAGTTTAAAAAAATCTAATTAAAAAAAACACTAGTGGTGAGTACCTTGTGGTGTAATTCATTTATAATAGTCTAATATTCTACATTTTGCTTATTTATGCTTTTGTACATGGTTGGTTATTTTGTTGACTTTATTCATTTTTTTATTTTGCTATTTTTTATTTACTGGTGGATATTTTGCAATTTCTTTAACTAATTGTGTTAATTATTTTGCTAGTTTTGTTCCTTTTTCAATACTTGTTAAAATATTTTTACTATTTTTGGTTTTCTTTGTTGACATTTTGTCAATTGTTTAGCTAATTTTGTTAATTGTGTTAATAATTTATTGATTATTTTGCTCCTTTGCTTACATTCTTGACATTCGTTGATTGCATTTCCTATTTTTGGCCATTCAGGTTAATATTTGGTTCATTATTTTGCTCATTTTTGCTTATTTTCTTGATATTCTGATTACGCAAAAATGACTCCTACTCATGGAGCTGTGGCCAAATGTAACTGAGTAGAAAAACTTTTTTTTCCATCACAATTGTGACTGAGTAAAGGTAAAAAGTATTCTGCAAAACAGCTACTCTCAGAAGTACATTTGTTTGCAAAAACTACTCAAGTACATGTAACAGAGTAAATGTGTTTTTAAATGTGTTTTTTTCAGTACTACCCACCTCTGGTAAAGGGATTCACAAACATAACCAGTGAAGCCACTGCTCTAATGTGATGTTTTGTGATTTTACACCTCAGACGGAATCAACATGTATGTGTTCTGGGCTTGTAAAAATGAGAAATTAATGCAAAAACTTAAAACAAAATTTGGGGTTACTAACATTTTAAAACTATGTGACTGCAAATGCCCTCACAAAGCCTGCTATTCAAACCTCCTACCACTTCCTTTTTGCAAATCCAACACAGTCCTTGTAAACAAAACAGTAAGGTGTGAATAGTGAATGTGCAATACTTTAGATTTATACTGTATATTCCAAACAGAATAATATCACAAGACAAATACCCATAGTCGTTTGTGATCAGCAAAGCATATGCAGCCATTGATCCATATGGAAAATGCAGCTGCAGGTAACAAAGAACTGATCCATCAGCCACAGCTGAAATAGAAGTGAGTGACTTGGAGTGCAGGAGCAATTTGCAATAACATGGAGAAAATACATGAATTTCCTGGAGTGGAGTGTGAAGGTGAAAGATGTTGCGCCTATGTGAAATTGGAAGCAGACACAACTCTTACATAAATATGATCCTTAGACAAGTGGCTTTCTGCACACTGACAGCTTATTTTCTGGGCAGACAGATGAGCGATGTTTCAATGGGTGTGACAGGAAGAGAGTGGCTGACAAGTTTCTTGTTTTTCAGATGCTAGGAGGACTAGAGAGGCCTTTTTGCAGAGAGGATAGAAATGGAGCGACAGGATATGTTAAGTGACGTAGAGAGGTTTTGCAACTGAAAATGATTGTTGCAAGAATGAGAAAGTATTTTGAAAAGAGTTTAAGCAAAAACACGGAAGGGCGTGAAGGAGGGTTATCACACATTGGCTACAAATCCAATAGTTTGATGCTGTGTCAAACTACATATGTGAAATGGAAACATATGATATCAATCAAGAGTTGGAAATTCCTTGTCCTTTAGTGATTTTTCTTTATTTTTATTATTTTCAAGATTGTACATTAGAGGTTCAGTTTACAATGTTGGGAAACTAGCTAGTAGTCGATCATTTGTGGTGAACTGCTATAAATGATTGGACAGGTGACCTGCCAGTCAACCTCACAACCTCACAGCTGTTTAGTATGTCTATTGTTTCGTTGCTTTAACCTGTACCAGATGTTGAAGAAATCTGAAATGCAGACTCTCCTCAGTCATCCTGTGGTTCGATAAGCTACAGTTAGCTCCATAGCAGCTGCCGCTACAACTGTTTTCTTCGCAAATGTATACATGATTTTGAGCACTTCTGAGGTTGTAAGCCATGTTTTCATTTTTTTATTTTCATTTATTTATTTGTTCCATTCAAAACAAAACATGACAGAAAGTCACGCAACAAAATATTAAGAAATCAAATGAGCAAAATATATACCAAGTACATTTCTTTCAGCATATTCCATGCATGAAAAGGGGCAGCGAGAAGAGAAAATCTTACATAATATGCTGCTTTCTCAGTTTTAAACACTAAACATACAGTAGATGAACAGTCAATCCCAGTTACTGATCAGACAAACACAAACATTAATATCCATGCATCATTTATTGTCCAGCTCACATTGCTTAATTTTTCCTTCCATATATTTTTGTTTGAACCAAAAAATGCTTTTGCAACTTTTTAATCTGTCTTTAAGGAATTGCACAATTTTAATCCTTCCACTGAAATACACATCTGCTTTGTCATAGTCCTTACAAATAGATTTTTAAAATGACACCTCTTTCTAGTATCTTCAGCTTCCGGATTTAAAACCAACATTTTTTTGTACAGCTGGTGGTAACAAGTTTTAACAGTCCTGATTTTATGAACTGACAGTTGGTGTGTTCCTTTCAAACTGCTTTATAAATGATCCTCACCGCTCTTTCCTGTAGGATAATTAATGAGTTCAAATTGCATTGGCTGGCAGGTTGCCTGTCGAAGCATTTATAGTGGTCTGCTGCAAACAATCATCTACTGGCAAGTTTCCAACATTGTAGACTGCACCTGTAATACTGAAGACATTTAAAGTGATAAAGATCATGTAAAGAATTATGTAGTAAACAAAAAATGTAATCATATGTTTTATTCTTTACACTGTCCAAAGTAAAGACATTGAGACTTGATGACAGCTTAATTTGCACACCATGGCATTCACTGGATTTGTACAGTAGTTGTAGTAGCACTAATAGGGCTATTGATTCTGTAGCCACTCTTCTTGTGCACGAGCAACTGATGGTCTAAAGCACATGAAGAAGGCAAGAAATGGCACCAATGTCATCAAAACGAATGTGGCTACCTTGGACAATCTAGAATATAAAACATGTGGCAGGTTGTTAAACACCTCCACATTTTCCGAATAATTCCATATATGTTTTTTCTCACTTTGGATGTCTTCAGTATTCGTGTGCAATGTTAAAAAGAAAAACAAATCTTCCCTTTCAGTGCTTTCTCTTATTAAGGTTTGACTGGTGGTATACATGCATGCTGCAACATGCGAATACCTGCAAATGTATTAGTCATTTTATTGGTGTCAAATTATGTTTCGAGGTGCAGAGAAGAAAAATAATGCCACATTAAGCACAATTGTACCAGCCTTGAATTCATGTTAATATTAATGGTTTGCCCTAGGTGGTAGTTAAATTATCTGCATTATTTGTTGACTATCTTTCAAAGACTAAATAGTCAGTAAATGCCAATTGAAAAATTGGCAAAAGCATAATATGTAAATGTTAAGGGCAACTGCATGGCTGTCACCATAAATGAGTCAGCTCCTGGAAAAAAAAAATCCCTGAAGACAACAAGACAGAACCTTTATCACACTAAATAGGACAGTTTAAACTTGCCTGCTTCAGGGGATAATTTCAGTGTTCTGAAGGAAGAAGTCAGTGGGTGCACAGCAGATGAATGTCATCGTGAAGCCTTAAAGGTGAACAGAGGGATTTTAAAGTGAATCACTTGTAAGAATGAGGACAGGTGGTTAAGAGACAGAGAAGTGGTTAGTGTTTGTTCATCTTTAGCCAGGACAATTATGTAAAACTGTGCCCTGGTGCATCCAAGCAATACTGAATACTGTCCTCGTAGATTTAAAAGACTCAAAGTACAGTATATAGTAGGGGAACAACAGTCGAATCCAATTTAATGGCTGAAATTTCAATGCATTATTGTGTTTGCGATTCAAATGTAATGACTGTACACATGGATGCTCGAAGTTAATTAAGCTCAAGTTACCATTTCACATTACACTGTATCAAGTTGACAGTATTTATCAGCAGGACACACAGATGACAGGTCTTTAGATTCATTCTGTATATTCTTAAGATTTAGCAGTGAAGTTGCATATTGCACTGCTTTGCCCTCTCCTCACCCTCCTGCATAGTGGACACTAATGACACAGAAGGTGACACAGAAGGCCATTGTCAGAGCCAAGGGGCAAGGACGCTGACTCTAAAAAGAAGGCATTTTTGATTTTTCTGAAAGTGTCATAAAGCTGACAGCCACTGGGACTGGTTCCAAAAAGCTCAAGCTTGCATACACTAAAATCCTTTACAGACCCAAGGCATGATGAAAAAGCAACACAAAAATGGGATGTATTTTACATCAACACTAAGATGTGAGTTTGTGACAGGTGCAACACATTTCAGTATATCTGTGGAAGGGCATTGGACAGAAGTACTAATAGATTCAACATCCCTTGGAGTCTCTGTGCAGAATTTGTACCTCCAGTATGTTGCTATGTTTGCGTTCCAGAGCGTCTTTTGTTTTTCTGGGTCTGTGTCCAGTGTCCACATAAAAAAACCCACACTTGGTACACAGCAGATCTGATTTGTATTCATTCATGTTACACCACTCCTCGCTGGCATCATAGTCCAGTTTGGCAAAGCCTTATCCCTCACTTCCCTTCCTTTGTCATTTTATCTTTTTCATACAAAACAGTGTACATCCTTGTTTTTGTCACGTCAGTGTCACAAAAATGTTTGGATGATGTGTTTATTTGTGACAGCTCTGAAAATCCTTGCAGCTTTTGTTAGAGAATTGCTTATTGTATAAAGAATGACTTGAAAAAATAAAATGATGTGCCAATTAATTACTCAAAAAATAATGACAGGAACCCAGATGAACCCACCAATTTCCTGCTGATGCCCCCAGTGGCCATTTGCAAGTATTGCACTCTGACCCAGGCAGTACTTATCTCATAGACAACAAAGATAAAAAAAAATGTGTCTGAAACTGCCAACAGAACACCTCAGCAACAAAAAAGGATGGAAATGACTCTCTGTGTGATAAGTTTTCCAAAGACAAACGTTTGAAATATTTAAAATTGAAATATGTTTTAAAATCTATGATGTTAACTGCAATGCACAGTCTGAGTAGAGTTGTGACAAGAGGGAAGCTTCTTCTTCCTGGATAGGTAGCGAAATGCCTTAAAACCAAATTTCCAGTCCAGTCGACAAAAGGAAAACCACACGCCTTGGATGCCATGACCAGGATGACTGAGAGTTTTTACAGACATGTCAAGAGGGAAGGCATCGGATGGGGCAGCAGGTGAAGTACTAGTGTTCCTGTGTGGCATCCCTAGAATGACCACTAAACAGGCAACACAAGCATACTAGTGCATGTCTGTATAGTGGACAAACTAGTGTACATGTACTGTATAGTGGGCTGTGTGACACATGGACACCATTTTTCCATGTCCAATCCAGTTTGTAAAACATCCTTGCTCTGACCCCTCAAGAGTCCGCAGCTCCACCCCTTATGCCCAAATTTGGCCACTTCAAAATCAACATGTGCCGCTTTTCCATTAGTACCTACTTGGCTCGACTCGGCCCGACTGAGCTCGGTTCTACTCGACTCAGGGGCTTTTCCATTACAAGCGGGTACTATCTGTGTAGGCGGAGTCATAGGCGGAGTCGCGTCCTGAAACTCTGCTGTCGG
>JAQQAE010023577.1:0-10012 GCA_029823295.1 Pseudamia nigra
CTGTTTCGTGACTTTGTTTTTTTAAATAATTCTGTTGAACTACAATTCAAAAGCAATGTCTGATTTTCATTGGTTAAGTTTCATAAAATTTTTATTCATTATTACTTTTGTCAGATTCAAGTTATTTCTGTGACCACTGTGGTTTTTCTGTCATTTACAGAGGGGCACCAACAATTTTACCCATGTCTGTATACTATGTGGTATGAATTATGTGAGGCTCAAAGATGCTCTTGATGCATCTCTTCTACATTCTGGCACCACACCGGACCTTCTCATCCAGATGCTGAAAACAGCAGCCTGCTGAAAGCCAGAGAATGAACATCTGTCAAGGCACTCCAAATACTTAGAGTGACTTTATGTAAAAGAGATATACTACATGACAGTAAGCAATGCACTGAGGACCAAAGCAGGTCTTGAGATGGCGAAAAATATTCATGAATTTGAAGAAGCAACTGATAGTACATGTAAATTCCCCAAACTTAATGAGGAAGCTGCAATTGAATGACAGTTAGACCAACATATTCCCAAATGTGCACAACATAGATCAATACCGAACAACTCCAGAGCCCTTCCTGATCTGGAAAAGGAAAGCGACTAAACTCACAGTATTTGTGTTGTCAGCTGACAGCATAAGCATGCACTATGACAAGGTGGCAGCCATTTAGATTGTTATGAGAAGAAAATGCATAAGCGACACTTAAAACACCAGTGAGAAACTGTGTCTTGGCTATTCTGTTTTCTTTACAATGGCAGTGAAACACAGCCATGTGTTATACAGACGAAACATTGCCAAAACACAACCATTTAACCAAATGCTATCCAGTGCAAGAGGTAACAACCAGGCAGCACGGCTAAACAATCCACATATAGCTATAGGAGCAAAATGTGATTTAGACACTACTTATCTGTTTGCTGGATTAACTTGGGTGGTGTCAAGGTAGCTGACAGAATGTGTATCTCCCTGTCTAGAGAATGACAGTAAGACCAAAATATTCCCAAATGTATACAAGTTAGATCAACCTCCACCGGGAGAAGAAGTTATTAGGTGTACTTCAGAGTATGTCCAACAACCTGAGTGACTTTGAAGATTTTCCTTTGCAAAAGTTATAAATGGGAAACATTTTTTTTTATCAGGCTAGTAGTATCAGGCTTTGTGCCTCCTTCTGCAAAAATATGTATTGATCCCTTTTCTGTAAAGTACACTCATAGGATTACCTATATATGTTTTATTTACCAAATACTTACAAGAACACCCAATAGAAGATATACATGTTCATGTGAGCAAATTGTTTACACCATATTGTTGCTGTGATCAGATCTATCTATCTATCTATCTATCTATCTATCTATCTATCTATCTATCTATCTATCTGTCATAGCTTTTGTTAACACGATACACCCCAATGGTGTGGAAAAAGTCACCCATAGTAATTCACATCACTTATAAAATGATACAACTCTTTTCTCATCAGAATGATCATTTTATTGCAGTGCATAAATATCAGTATCAAGTCCTTTGCGCCGCACTGTAGAAAGAAAGGAGATACAAATTCTTTTGGGGATACCTACCTTGCTGAGGATACCACCTACCTACCTACTGGGACGAGCAGAGCAGCATTGGTTGGGTGGGCAGAAAACCAAGACGGCACACAAGTGAACGGGGATGTACAGTGTTGCCAGATCTTGTGAGAAAAACAAGCAGCCAGCTCTATGGAAACAAGCCCAAAACAAGCGCTTTTTGTTTTGCCCAAAAAGCAGAACAAGTGACCCAGGCAACAGTGAACTCACAGTAAACGCAGTCAACTTGTATTTTTAAACTTTGAATAACAGAAAAGACACACATGAGCCATCTCAAATAGGCCTACTGTAAAGCCCCAAACAAACAGACCACCAGGTTTGTTCCTCTGCAACACAGAAATCTCATACCCCAACATTAGCATTAAGCCTGGCACAAATAGAAAAGATGTAAGAACAGCATTTACCTTAATTATAAACCACCATGGTGCTAAAGTCCCTGACAGAATTTGTATCCCCCCTCGCTCTAGAATGTGACGGAGTAAGCTATTTATTACTGATATTTATGCACTGCAATAAAATGATCATTCTGATGTGAAATGGCTGTTGTATTGTTTTGTAGGGACATGAATTAATTTAGGTGACTTTTCATCATGTGAAAGAAAGCCAATGTGGAGAACAGTTAAACAATAACTATGGTGTAAACAATTTTTCCTGATGAATACTTCTATATTCTACTAGGCATACTCTGAAGTATTGTTAAATGAAACCTTTGATTGTAAACCTATGAGTGTATTTTACATACAGTAAAGGAAGTACATATTTTGGCAGACGGAGACACAGTCTGACAATGACGTTCCCCTGTTGGTCCTCACTCACAGCTGCAAACGGACTCAGGCACAGATAGCTCTGAACATAGGAGATTACGTCACAATATCACATATAACTTTATTGCTGTGGCCACATACAGGCTTCTACTGAATTTATACATTATGTAAGGTGATGATTTTTACTTTAATTGCACTGCCCGCATGTGTTGGAATCAGGAGAAGAATTTTACATATCAGATACATGCATGTGTTCGTGTGCAGGGGCCGGGGTAGTGCGGCGGCACAGTTGAACTCACATTACACTTTTGGTGTGAAACTATCTTGTTTGCGTTTTCACTTTATTGTGGAGACCAGGGAGAAAATCAGGAGGGGTTCATACAGGGAGTAAAGCAAGCCCAAATAAGCAGCTACACTTTAGAAAACATGCCCAAAAACCTGCAACTAACAATATTTACAAGCAACTTAACAGAAAAACAAGTCACTTATAACAGACAGACTTTGCAACACTGGTGATGAAACAGCTGCTGACATCTGGAGGCTTGGTAGGAGGAAGTTGGAATGCGAGCCTGCTTAGTTTAGCTGCAGATGCTAACAACACAAGCTGAGCTGTGTAGAGTATTTTCTGGTTTGGAATAGCTGACTTTATGATTTATCTGCATGCACTCTGGTTGCCAGAGACAAGAAAACCTTTGTGGTTCCGTGAACTGAGGCGTTTATAGGGTGTTAATGAGCTGGGACTTTCAGCGCAGTTGAGAGGGGATTCCCCATTACTTCCTTACTTGAGGGTTTATTAGATGGATGAAGTAACAGCTGAAACAAATCCTTTCCTACTGAATAGAAATGAGTAGATGATTCTAAACGAGGACTTGTTGAGATGACTTTCTCAGACAAGGATTAAAATAGTCTCATACTTGCCTTAGTCTTGAGATAAATCATTTGATTTCTTGAAGGCAGGCTATTTTGCACCAGTGAAGGTTAATCAAGCCTTGAAAGTTGGTACAAATAATTCCTACAGGTGTCCCAAGTTTGCTTGATTACTTAACCCTCCTGTTGTCCTCATTTTCTGTATACACCCTGTATCCTCCCTGTGGCGGGTCATTTTGACCCGAGGACAACATGAGGGTTGGAACCCCTCTGTCTGCATAAAAGCAGTGATGGAACACACCATTCCCTTGTGTTGCACCAACTTTCAAGGCTTGATCAACTTCCAGAATCAGAATCAGAATGTTCTTTATTGCCAAGCATGCATACACATACAAGGAATTTTACATGACATTAAGATGCACTCATGTTGAAGCACTCCAAAATGATGCGGCAGCCGACAGGCGCCTCATACAGTTGGGAAAAAAAGTGTGTGTGTGTGGCGGTGGGTGATACACTAGGAAGAGAGAGAAAAAAAAGCAGTTTCCAGAATTGGGCTCAAAGTGAGCAAAATTATGGACACATAGAAAAAAACCTCTCTTATTGCACATTTAGCAGATAGTTCCACACATTAACAGGACAAAGCAAGGTCAGAGAGAGTTGGGTGTGTATGTAAAATGTGCATATGATCAATGGATGCATTGTGTGTTATCAGTTCTGATAGAAGGTCAAGAATCCTTTCTCAGTGCAAATTGTCCAGTTGTTAGGTTCCATGGTGGTTATCATGGCGACATGTGTCCATAGAAAGTTCACCTTGCCAACAGTCAAGAATCCTCTCCCCACTGCAACTCGTCCAATGTTAAGTTCCATGATGTCCCACCATGGCGGCAACATGTCCATCAGAATGTTCAGCCTGCTCTCCCATCAGAATGTTTATGAAAAACGGGGGAGGGTGATAAGCAAGCGCATTCTCAAGCAGCGTCTACTCCTGGGGAGAGATTACACACAGCAACCCACTTTTTCAATTTACCTCAGAAATCGTCCATGTCGTGCTGCCAAATGCTCTTCCCAACTGCTTAATTTGGAGACAAAGCTTTACTGGGCTTTTAACAGCTCTGTCCATTCTTCTGTGTTGATAACCAAAAAAACACCAAGGCAATCAGCATAAATCCTGTTATCATGGTTCCAAATAGATAAATGTCCATCGCATCCTCAGTGGAGAGCGTCTCAAAAACACATAAGTCCCCATGCATCCATGATTCTTCACATGTCCAGCAGCCGCTGTCCTCTGAGGACCTCGGGTTCCCCCCAACCCATCTCCTGCGTGTCAATTCCATTGAGGTCCAGCCGGTCAATTCCATGCTGTTTTGAGTTTTTTAGGGGGGGAGACTCCATCAGAGAATGAGCACAAAAAACAGACATAGTAAGCAGGGAACGGGGACAGGAGCAGATAGAAGCCAGAAGAGAAAAAGGTGCAGAACAGCTTTAAGTTTATAACATATGTGGAGGTCCCTGAAAAAGGCCTTTTTGTCCATCCATTTTCTACCCTTTAATCCTCATGAGGATCGGGAGGGGGGGATGCTGGAGCCTATCCCAGCTGACTTGAGCGAAGGCAGGGTACACCCTGGATGAGTTGCCAGTTCATAGACACATGACACACGACACACAATCATTCACACTCACATTCATACCTATAGACAATTTAGAGTGACCAATTCACCTAACCCCCTAATGCATGTTTTTGGTTGTGGGAGGAAGCCGGAGTACCTGGAGAGAACCCACGCAGACACGGGGAGAACATGCAAACTCCACAGAAGGGCCCCACCACCTGGTGTTGGGATCGAACCTAGCTGTGAGGCACGAGTGCTACCCACTGCACCACCGTGTTGCCCTTTTTGTATAATTCTGAAATGTATATTATTTTTTAGATTTGGGTAACTTTCTTTTTTTTAACCTCTGGCAGTTTAGCACGTACCTTTGTACCATTTCAAGCTATTTGTTAAACTTGAATTGCTTGAATTTTAACAAAACACTGGAAAAATTGGGGTGTTCTAAAAACTTTTGCCCAGTACTGTATCAAAAGTGATCAGCCTTTTCCCTCTTGTCCTGCTATTTGGGTTGTAGATGCTCACTGCTGCTGCTACAGGTGCAGTGAGCTGATTTTCGAAAGGAAAAGAAGAAGAAGAGCTCTAGCTCCTCCAGCATCTGGTTCAAGCTCAGGTCATGTTGTTCACTATTACAGCTAAGAGTTCGAGAGTTGAAATCAAAAATTTAATTGAGTCTCATACCAAATGAGTATTGGAGTGTTTCCTCACCAAAAGTATCCAGATAGTCATCATCTGAAATACCTTCCAAAGATTGTTGGCTTTCAATCATGGTATTCAACAAGTCTCTGCAATGGCAGTTTGATTTTGCTTTTTGCTGCTGTATTTTAAAGTTTTCCCACAGGACCTTTAAAAAGTAGTATAGGAATTGTTGTGTCACAAAACACACACTTCAAAGTGAGTGAACCTGAAGATATTGGAGGGTCCAGGTGATGACTTTTTACTTTTTTCATTAATTCTTTTGTTAGTTTCTTTTGTTCACTCATCTGTTTGTATAAATTATTTCCTTTCAAGTGTCTTCCCACTTTCACTAAAGTTCTTTGAATGCTTTCTTCTCCATCTCTCCATTCTAGGTCAGAGGTCAAACTCCAGTTCCACACACACATACACTGCTAAAGTTTATATTGAAATGTTCCACTCCAGGATTTCAGCATCTCCTCCCCTTTCCACCAGTCAGGCTTCCAATAGATGATCTTGAATTGTTCTTGATTACCTTGATTAGGCTAAGGCCACGTTCATACTGCAGGCTCAAGTGGCACAAATTTGATTTTTTGCATGTATGTGGCTCAGGTCTGTCTTTTTCTTGGAAATGTGAATGCCACAGATCACATGAAATATGATCATTTTAAATCCGATTTGGGCCACTTCCACATGTCTCAAATGAGATACAGGTGTGGTGTTTCACAATGTGACCTGACTCTGAGCTGTCATATCAGAATTGATGCAGCTTTCACTTCATTTTGAGCCAACATTCGTCATAATTCTGTGCTGATAAAGATTGGTCATGTAAGCATTTAAGACAGTTTTATGGCTATAATCACTACTGACTGCAGCCATAAAACACTTAGCGGCACTGTGAGGTGTCAGATCTCACAAGTATTTGTTGTGATGCTTCTGTAAAAACTCACTAAGGTGAAGTTAGACAGATATTCACACATTCAGCCTACGGTGATCAATAGCTCATAAATGGCAAACTGTGAAGAGATAAATCCTCTGTGTGATGACAACATACAACTAGTTTCAGTGAAATCAGTCGTCCTTCCAGTGGTATGATTTATATTGATCTGCATACAAGTGCGACAGAAAGAAAAATGTGTGGGGGCTGTCTACAAAGTGTAAAAAAAACAAAAACAAAAAGATTTTATTGAATCTAAGTCTTTTCTCCTAAACTAAAGGTTGTAGTATCACTATAAGGAGGTATTAATTATGTGTAGTGACTTTCATGTCCATACAATGCTTCTTGTGAAGTTACTGAATATTAATTATGCCATCTCTCATTGTTGTTTGACTTTGTAGACAGTCCCTACATACTTTTCTTTCAGTCAGTATACTACTGGAGGAAGTGGCATGTTATCTACATTACTACATACCACTTTTTACCTCTGTCATTAGACAGAGACATAAAAAATGTCTCTTAATAACTTGTCATTTATGAGCTATTGACACACAGGGTTGAATCTGTTCTGTTGTGAATGCGGGTCAGCTGAGGAACATCAACAGTTCATACTAGTATCTGATATATGATGCATTTTAAAGAGTAATGTGAACTGTCAAACAAAAAAATTGAATCTGACCAATAAATCCAAACAAATTTGCCTGCTCAAATTTGAATATGAAAGCATAAAATCAGTTTGACATTCCTCACACCTGTTCAAAATGGTGAAACGTTGAGAGTTCACTGACTCCACATTAAAGCACTTCGTGATGCTGAATGGTCTTTGAGACAAACTGGATATTTATTAACGTTTGTTAATCACTGTCCCTGAAATCCTACATTTAACAGAAGTGTTTAATGCCTGACTGGGAGACTTGCTACATACATATATCATGTAGTTGTCAGCTGAAAGAGGCTGGACCAGACTTCTAGGCTACAAACCATATAAATCAGTCATTATGATATTCAGGTGACCTTTCTAGTCTGTAGATAAATAGGACAGCTCCAGGCTACCTGACACTGTAAAGGATATCTACAGAGAGAGAATTATTTTTGTTCATAGAGAAGAATGATGCTTAGAGGCAAAGGAAAACAAAATTAACAAACTAGAAATGTCTGTAAATTGGAACAAGTGAGATTTAACTTAATTTGTCATATTTTGCCTTGTGAGAATGGGTTGCTCAAGGTCATCAAACATGTCCTTCTGAATTCAGGGCATCAACAGTCAGTGGGCACAAAGTCATATCTCAGACACACACATGCAGTCACATCAGATGATACCAGTATAAGCTTGATAGAGCTGCTGGTGGTGATTGTGTATGTGTATGTGTGTGCACTGAGTGATGTGCTTTTAGGGTGCACAGCGGGGCCAAACCAAGCGTCGTATCTCTCCCTTAGCGTGTCTGCCCTTCTCTCTGTCTCTCTCCGTGTCCCTCTTTCTCTACAGAGCCACTGCACTGCGGAGGAAACTTGAACTGTTCCCAGCTGCCGTAAATATCACCCTCATACAGCTCTGTATCTCTCGCACAAACCAGCTCGTGCAAACGCACTTAGAGACGTACGTGAATTTTACAAACACTATGCATACAAGGCACCCTGTGAAAATGTTGTTTTAATTCTAGAACCTCCAGGACTTGCTATATACCCAAAGCAGACAAATCAAAATATACCCAAGTATCATTTCTGGTCCACAAAAATACCACAATATCATTGTATTAGGTAATTCTCTTCACAAATAAATGTCTAAAATCATAGCATAAGTTTGTTTATTGATCAGCAATGTTTTGGTCTCTTTGCATGGATGTCAGTACAAATGTGTCTACATAAAATGACAGTTCTATTTTCCACAGCAAATAATTAAAAGTGGCTTGACATGTATTTCAGATCACACAATGAGAAATGCTGTGAGGTGACACACAAACTGTGCAAAAATTTGTGCATTTCATTAGATTATATTAAACATTAAGAAGTGCAAGTAAACACAATTTTAGGAAAATTGTCTCAGTTAAAGGAGACATATTGTGAAAATTGCTACATTTAGTTTCCTATTGTTTACATAGGTCTAGAAGCTCTACAAATAATATTCAAGTATCAAAATTTTCACTCTCTCTCTCTCACAGGAGGAAACACAGAGCACAATTTTAGATAAATGGACCCAAAACATGCCATTTGGCTCTCTGGATATGTGTGGTGTCCACATACACAAACACAATCTTCGGTCAGTCCTCAGGAACCACAAAAGCCATGAAGATATCCAGAGATAATGTGCTGGGGAGCCTACATGATGGAATCCATGGCACAACTGGAAAAGGAAGTGGTTAAAAGGAAGTGGTTAACAGGACTTCATCTGCATTGAAAGCAACACACACTGAAAGATTCTGTATAATACAGAGCTGAAAACCATGTGTGGAATCAAGCATTGCATGGTATCTTAAGCTAAAATTGAAAATACAAATCATAGGGGCATGTAAAAATCAAATGAACTTGTTAAAAAGGATACAATGAAATCTGCACACAACTCATGTAATGGCATATTTTCATTCGAGGATATTACAGTGCATATTGTACAAGTTGTCCCTCCTGTGTTTCTGGATAACAGACAACCTGACAGGAAGACCACAATTCATCAGGCTGGGGAGCTGTGTCTCTGAAATGGTAATGAACAGCATTGGAGCTCCACAGGGGCCTGTTTAGGCTCCTTTCCTGTTCACACTGTACACATCGGATTTCAAATACAACTGAGTCCTGCCACATCCAGAAATACTCTGAAACTGCTATTGTGGCATGTATCAAGAATGGACAGAAAAGGGAGTAAAGACATCTTATATATGCCTTCTGTGACCGGGGAAAATACTGAGGAGGAGGAGGGCGTGGTTTGTGCAACTTTCCCTCATCAGTGTAATGAGATGCGGCTGTGTGGAACAGAGTTGATTTGAACAGCTGTGTGGATGCAGGATTCTCAGACAAACAGAAGACACAGTGAAGAATAGATTGAGAAGACAGGTCGAGAATTCAGACACAGATTCAGAATTGAGGACTCAGAAACACACAAAGAGCATTTTGACCCGCCAGCTGCTCGGCAGAGTGGAAGTAGAGCTGAAATAAGTTAGTCATTTACCTATGGAACAGAGCATCAAACTTTTAAATAGCATGCTGACACTATTTGTATTTATATTCACCTTTTAAAAACTCTGAACTACACTACCCAGCGACCCCTAGCCCTGGGTGACCGAGTCATCGGAAGTATGAAGTGGTCCACCGGAGAGACAGATGCCAGTGGCTGGGCATCGGATCCAGATCCAAGTTGTGTGTTGGTGAGTTTTGCAAACATATACCTGCCTCCTCTGATAGGATGAGACAAAACACACCACCCAGGGCTAGTACAGAACATAACTCAAGTCCTGATAACAAACATAGGGTTCGATGAGTGTACGGTTTTATCAGGCTGGTCGCCTTTTAGCGTAGCTTTTGGCTTGGCTTTAGCTTAGCCCTCGGCTCTTTAGCTTAGCTCTCAGCTCTTTTAGCTACAGCTCCTTTGGCTCCTTTAG
>JAQQAE010023578.1:0-10012 GCA_029823295.1 Pseudamia nigra
AGCAAAAAGTTAAAGATGGAACATCACATTACTTATTAGAGGGTCCAAATAAAATGTTTGAGACCATGATGACCCATGAAAAAAATGTAATCGCTTCATATTTTCAGATGGAAGTCGTTGCCCCTTGGGCCACAGACTTAAATCTACCACCAAAGCTGAGTTTGAACTGCACTCATCACTGCTCACTTGCCAACCAATCAAAAGAGAGGAGAGGCGGGACTTCAACAAACATCTGCAGTGTAAACTTTTCTGCACAGCGATGGAGCGGAAACTGACAGACAACACAGTCCTTTGAAAGGACTGAGCATCCACAACATCCATTACAGTTTGGAAAATTGACTGTACGAAAAGGACATTTTAACATTTCATCACATTTCATTCTTGAAGGATGCTCCCTGTGGACACCAGCCCATAATAGTGAGGGAATAAATTTTTTTAATGTACAGTATATTCAGTCTGATACGACAGATTTTGATGCGGATCCAGATCTGTCATAAGAGTGCACTATGAACGTTCATGGACATCTGCGCTCTACTGAGTGCTATTCTAGTTTGTTTCAGAATCAGCCACATTGCACAGCTCTGCTCCTTGCCCACTGGTAGAGAATGATGACTTCAAATTCAAACTTTTATAGAGCCATGTTTTTTTGTACTTGAATATGAGGTGATTCACTTGGAGAGCAGCTCAGAGCTGGTACTTGTAGCTATCATGAACAAATTGTGTGAGTCTGAAATAGAGTGGGATCATTTTGTACAGATGATGTTCCCTGCATCCTTGAACATCTTTATACCAAACCAAACTGCTGTAATACACAAATACTGCTGAAACACTGTGATTTTTATAGAAACAAATAATGCACTGAACATAAAGCTTAACGTTTGATGAATTCAGTGTTTGTTTGGATTTCAAGAAGCCACACGGTGTTATGAGTGCATGCATGCCCACTGCTTTACAGGTGTATTATCAGATCTTACCACGTGTTACAAATGAGATTTTTCTAGTTTTGAGACCTTCGGACCCTAGTGCTCAGTCCTGTACGGGAAAAACTCCCCACTTAATAAAAGCCTACACTCACACAAGTATGATGGAGCAAACAGAAGACTACAATCCTCCACAGAGCTATGAAATATTCAAGACTATCAGTAAAATTTGACCATAAAGTTCTGCTTACTCATTATAGTCTTTAGCACTATTTGAAATGTCAGCTGTTGTTTTACAGTATCCGCCTGTGTCTCATATACATTCTGCTTTCAAACACGAAAAAAATAGACCTTCTGTTTTGTTGTGTTTCATTGTGCTTCTACTCTGTTGCTCTATTCATCCGTGTTCACTTTTTTGTCTCATTAGTTGACCTCAGCATCCCCTATGGTTCTGAAATATCCACAGTGTGCTGCAGCGTAGACGTTCAGCACCCGCATGGGGCCATATCATACACCGTGTGCAGAACAGTATGAGCCGTTGCTATAGATTCTGCATTGCATCAGTGGCGACGGTTCAGCGCTTCAAGCTGATTACAGCTGTCGAGCAGCAGTCGATGAGTCTGGTGTCCATACGTCCCTTTAAGATCACAGGGGGTTAAGGATATGGTCCCAGTTTGTGGTGTTTTAAATGCTCAAACCATCTTCTACCTCAGTGCGAAAAGGTTCATACTGTCTTCAAAAACTTTGTACATTTACTAACTGTAGACAAGAAAGAATAACAGTAAATGTACATCTACTGTACATCATTTTCTTTCATGTTGTCTGAGTCTGAGGAGGCTGCAGTGTCAGACTCCAGATGGTTATAGAAGCTTTTTTATTGGGTCATTTAATTTGTTTACTATTTTCTTCATTTTTTGCTCATTGTCTTGATTGTTTATTAGATGTTTGATCATTTTGTTGATTATTTTGTTCTTTTTTTTATTCATTTTTGTCCTTTTCCACAATTAATTTCTTAATTTTTGCTCATGTTCTAGATTATTTTTTTCATTTTGCTGATAATTTGTTCACTTGTTGTTCATTGTCATTTATTTTTGTGATTACATTGTTCATTTTGTCAATTATTTTGTTCATTTTTTTATTATTTTGTTACTTGTTGATAATTTGGGTCCTTTTTAAAATTCATTTTTATAGATTTTTTACTTTACTCATTTTTATTCATTGTTTTTATTATTTTATTTTGTTGCTCATTCTTGTTCATTTTGTTAATATTTTATTCATTTTTATTTTGTCCCCTTTCTCAAATATTGTATTTATTTTCTACACTATTTTGCTCATGTTTTGTCATATTTCTGTGCATGCTTTTGACTATTTTGTTCATTTTCTCAATTACTTCGTTAATTTTATTACTTACTTCAGTTGTATGCATGTTTGTGATTACTTTCTTTCTTTCTTTTTTTATTTTTCTTGGATATTTTGTTCGTTTCTGTTCATTTTCTCAATTAGTTTGTGCATTTAAATCCATAAAAACATACTAATTATTCATTCTCATATGTCATATTATCAGATTTTACCATTATTGTGCGAAATACATAGTAAAAAATGGATATATCACTCCCGTTTAGAATAAATTGTTTGTCCCGCGGAGACAATAACATTTTCATTTTTATATTATTGAGCCAAAAGAAACTGGGACTCACTGCTCTAAAACTAATGTCCTCAAAATATTCAGCTTCAAATCAACCAAATAATAACAATCCAAAAGAAACGACAAAGGCATGTTTTTCATATCATTTCCCTGCAGTAGGTAGATTTCAATTAGAGCTACACATCCAGCCAAATAAGTTCAAAGTAGTAATTTTTATCTGAATGAATGAAAGAGTCAGAATAAAACAGTCTAAGTGATGCATATATATAGAGAAATGCTTAGGTGTGGACTTCTGATGCTGTTACTGACGCGACATTGAAGGACATTACCTCAGCTTTGTCAGGAAAAAAATATTAATTTATTGACAAAAGGCTGCCAAGACGTGAGAATTCACATTTACATGAAAATAAGCTATTAAAATTCAAGCGTTCCACTGTTCATCGCTCCGAGACACAAACAAAACAATTGCGTTATCGCACTTCCTGCTGTTTGTCTTTCCCCCTTTCAGTTCCAGCTCTTTTCTGCTCCTCATGTTTCCACATTTGTGGAAGTCATGATCTGAAGCAAATGTCATCCTCAGAATTAATCTTCAGAAGTTTTGTTTGCGTGTGAGGGGAGAAAAACAATGGGTGTCATTTGCCAGGGATGACGCTATTTGAGTGTACGTCAGATTTAGTATCGGTGAATGAGAAGCACGGCTGCAGAAAATTACAAAAGGCTTTACCTTTAAAAATACACATCGTGCATGTTCCTCACATTATATTTTAAGGCAATTAAAGAGCGACTCTGTTGTTCACTTATGCAAATGTTCATTATTATCATATGTAGAGTATTTATTCAGAAATGGAATCAGCAACAGCAGTTAATTTCAAGCTAGAACAAACTCACTACAAACTCATTTAATAGCTGAGTGATGTTTTTCACTGCTCTGCTCACCTGTTCGTGGGTGACGGGGATAAGTCTGTGCTTGGAAAGTTCTCTCATGACGTTCAGGTCCGTCCTCATGTCCAGCTTGCAGCCCACCAGCACTACCTTCGCGTTGGGGCAGAATTCCTGGGTCTCCCCCTGCCACTGTGGATCAATAGAAACATGCATCAGTGAACGGGCTCCTTATTCAAATGCAGGTTGAAAAATAGGACAAAAAGATGTGGACAATCAAATATTACATCCAGCAGCACTCTGATGCTTTTTTCCTCCCACAACCCAAAACATGCACTAGGGCAGGTCAGCAGCATGTGCAGAAAGTCAAAATACGTGTTGAGAGCAAAAGAAAATATCTGAACCCTTGGAGCACATTTTAGTTGGAATGTGTTAAAAATGTATTACTTTATTGATTTTTAAAAAATAAAAAATTGTGTATTATTTTGATCATCTGTTTTGATTTTGTTTATTAACATGTTCATTTTTATTCATTTTCTGGATTAATTTCATTTTTTGTTCATTTAATAGATTATTTTGTGCATTATTTTTAATTTTATGGATTATTTTTATGGTTCTTTCTTTCATTTTTGGTAATCTCTATTCATTTTGTTTAATATTTTATTCATTGTTGTGAAATTTTGTTAATTTTTCTGATTATTTTAGTTAATTACTGTTAATTTTGTGGAATATTTTGTTCATTATTTTGCTTATTTTTGTTCAATTTTTGGTTTTGTTTATTTCGCTGACTTATTTAGTTTATCTTTTATTTGTGCTTTTCAAGTTGATTTATTGTTTTTGAAAATTTTTGTCCAGTTTCCTCATTATTTTGCTAATACTTGATTTATTTCGTTCAGTTTTGTCTTAATTAGGTTCATGATTTGGCCTATGCTTGATCATTTTTTTGTTTTGGTCATTTACTTCATTATATTGTTTCTTTTTCCTTTGTGTTGCTCATTGGCCACTTCAGTTTTTTTCTTCTTATCAATCTAGTGATTATTTTGCTCATTTTGATTTATTATAATTCTTTTATTGCTGGACAATGCCACAAGAGGCACTGGGGAGGGGCTAAGGAGCCACAGGTTGCACACCCCTGCACTAGGGGTTAGGCTAATCGGTCAGTCTTAAATTGCCGAGGTATGAATGTGAGTGACAGTGTCAGCCCTGTGTTGAACTGACGATTCATCCAGGGTGTACCTGGCATTCCCCCTAAGTCAGCTGGAATGGGCTCCATTGCCCTCCCTGAGGGTAGAAAATGAATGAATGAACAGTCTAATGCTCTGGTTTGACCTTTGTATGGACATGAGCATCAGCTTTGTGTCATGTTGAAACAGGACAGGCCCATGTAAATGTGCATATTTTGGCCAAACAGTGGCACTACAACAGCCAGAAGAACTTCATATTGTTGTATTCCAGCTTCCCTGATGTAACATATAGTAACACAATCACACTGAGGCAGCAGGGTGGTCTGAAAACAGCCTTAAACACTGGCTCTGGCTCCACAGGGGAGGTTTTACTTGGGTTGCCAAATAGATTTGTATTTCAAGCAGGTCAAAATAAACGATAATATTGGGAGCATTGAAACATAAGATGGTCAAAAACATGAATTTATTCACAAATTCACTGAAAATTTTTAGATTTAATAACTGGGTCCAAATGTAGTGGTTAGCATTAGCTTACCCATAAGACCCCTGACTTACGTGGCCAAAGTTACCGTGACATCACCCATTGGTTTCTGAACGGTCGTCTTGAGGCCAATCGAGTTGTCACTTCCTAGATGACATTTTGGCATCAAAAACAGGATATGACCATATTTGGGACAAATGGCAGCAGAGCTGCAGGTGTGTAGTATAATATATACAGTCTATGGTTTGAATAGACTTATGGTTATTGACCACAATCAACTCTCCTATCAGACCTACCGACTTTCTGGAGAGATAAATAAACTGTCTTCCCAGTTTGTTTTTAAGTTTCCACGTTTGCATTGTTGAATGTTTGTACTTATATTACTGTGAAGCACTTTGTGATTCTTTCTGTGAAAAGTGCTATATAAATAAATTTTGTTTGCTTGCTAGATAGTGCTACTGCTTCCAATAAGACAATTTGCTTGAAAATGTATGAACCAATTTACTCGACCAAAATAATATTTCCATCCTCTCAGTGGCACTACTACTTCTGGGACATGTGACGCTACTGTTATAACAAAAAACACATTCAGTAACTGCCACTTTTTTCGACAGGTACCTTATGACTGTGGGCAATCAAATAACCTCTAGTTATTATTCCAATTGTGGCCAATTTCTAATATGCTTTTCAGTGCCAATTTTCTGACTTTGATAGAAGTAATAGCGCAAAGGAACAAAACAAAGTCCTTTTTTACATTTAATTCAGTTCAGTTTCAGATTCATTTATTACTTTGACTTGTTCGGTTCAGCAGTTACATTGTTTAGAAAGTATTTATTTAGTTTGGAAGTGGTTTAAGTCAACATCACTCCAAAACAATTAATCAATTACTTTCAGATTTTGAGCTTTAAAAATGCAACTAAAGTTACTTTCATTTTGTTGAATATTTTGTTCAGTTTTTGGTCATTTTTTTTAGATTATTTTGGTCAGTTTTTGTTTAGTTTCAGATTTTTTTTTTTTCATTTTGTTGACTGGTTTGCCCATTCTTGCAGACTATTTGTGTAGTCTGTTGAATATCTAGCTCACTTCTCTGTTTATTTTCATGATCTATTACTTATTTAGTTCATCAGCTGTCCAAACCTCAGTCTTGAATTTGCTTAAAATGATTTAAAACCGGTCTAAAAAAGCATTAAACTTAGGCGTGTGTCACCTGTAGACACCCTGTCATAATAAAGAGACAAATAACAAACATAATAACAGTAGTTGTTTTGTTCCTGACAACATGATCTCACAACATCGCGATGCTTGTGGTCATAAAGAGCCAGAAACCAGGCAGACAGTACTCATTACAGACCACAGACAGGACTTTTTCTGTCCTCACAGAGGTTCGGAGTCTGTTGCACCATTTGTTTCCTTTACAAAGATGTCTTTTTTCGCCGATGTCTGTGTCACTGCTGTTACGGACTCTGGCGAGATGCTGCATTTCAATCGGTGGTTCTGCCAAACACTGTGCAACTGTTCAATAGCTGCAATTTAGACGAGTCACAAAGGAACCATGGGGAGGATGGTGCATTGTTTGTGCTATTGTTAAGAACTGGTGATAAAGAGCAGAATGAGAGCTGTCGGAGCTGAGTGTCTGGTTTATCAAAGGATGGAAATGAATGTTCACATGAGTTTTATTGTCACTGTGAAGTAATAAACATTTGAGGATTTTACTGTGTCTAATAAATATTGTACTGACTTTTCCAAATTACACATACGTACCACTTCAAATGCATTTATTTTCCAACATTTACATTTAGATTTGCTCAATGCATAACTTATTGGCTGTATGGACACACATACACTGCCCGTCAAAAGTTTGGACACACCTTCTCCTTCAGTGTTTTTTTTAATTTACAAACATCTGCAGGTACAGATGGTGCATTCCAGTTGTACTTAGAAGTCGGAATTTCCAAGCTCCAAGTTGGAATTCCAACTCGGAGAGTCAGAGCAACCCCACCAACTCCTACCAACCTTTACAGTTGAATATGGCTGCCGCTCAAAACAACTGAATGACCGCCACCGTTTCTGTTGTACATGTATATGTTTCATATTGCATCGGTTATACACATGGTACTGTACATTTTTATCCCTAGCATGTTATTATGCTGTTTGTTTGTGCAAAATACCACGTGAAGTAGTTGCCACACAGAATGTACATGTTTTAGGAAGTTATCTATGCTCCAAATGAGCCAGCTTCCTGTACGCATCCATGTTTTTCCGGCTTTGCAGCTGAAACTCGATCAGCTTGGAGTTTACTTTGCTCTGAGTTTTGAGGTAAATGGAATGCACCAAAACTCAATAGCTGTATTAGTGCTACTACAACTACTGTACAAGTACAAATTATGGTAAGAAACAGAGGTAAAAAGAGTAAAGACAGTCATTACTGTGGAGGAACTTTTGGGGGGAAGACCACCTGGGTCAGGTATTTTACTTCATAACATTGTAAAACTGTAGAAGTGAAACTTTTCACACAGTTATTTGTGACATTCTGTAGCCCTCTGCTAATCATGTCTCTGATAGGAACCAAGCAGCTGCATCCGGGGCCTTTGGTTCACAGACAAGAGTATGTATTGTTCTGATATCAGCCTTTTGCATTAGCATGAATCTGGAAGCTATGGCACCTGTGCTAAAGCATAAGTCTGTCTAGCTTGTGTCTTTTACATTGCCATGAAACGACTGGTTCAGAGTGGTTTCAGGCAGAGGGAGTCGGACAGGGCGTAGAACTTGAAGGAACTTTGAATGATTTAAGTGTTTATGTCATCATCCTGCTGGTGTTCATATCTGCGTTTCCTACGCACAGTAATAAAGAGACAATTTGGTGAGTCATTTGGAGATCTGAGTCGAAGGTATTTGTGTCTCCGATTGTCACATTCAGGTTTGTTCCTTCAATTACTTTAAGAAATGATGGTCAGTCTTCTTCTTCTTCTCCTTTCAGCTGCTCCCCTCAGGGGTCGCCACAGCGAAATACCAATGATTCGGTCAGTCAGGCCAAAAAAAAATCTTTGAACTTTCGATGTGTTCCCGAGTGCAGCTGCCAGACCCGTCAAACACATTGATGAAACTGGCTCTCATGAGGACCGTCTCTGGTTTCTGAGGCCAGGTAATTGTAATGAATTTAATGTCTGCAGCAGAGGTAGCTGTTGGTCTTCCTTTCCCTCCCTTCCTGTCCTCGTGAGAACCAGTCAAGCCTTTATATCGCTCATTGCTTTATGGCGGCCTTTACTGCACAAAATGTAACCTGCTTGTTTTGCAAATATATGTGTTAAATTATTGGTATTTTTAACCAATGATACACAGTGACACCCTTGTCTATGTTGCTATTTTTTATTGCGATAGTTTGTCAATAATGCACATAAAGAAAACATACTGGATTATGTGGCTGTGTCTCAGCCCTTTCTTAGGGTATATTTAAGTGTAAAATGTCTAGAAATGTTAAAGACAAATGGATGTTCCCCTAAACTTTAAAGAAACATCCATTTGTCCTTAACATTTAGGGTCTCAAGTGACCCATATTAAACAGGTTCTGTCCTCTGTGATATTTGCGTAAATGTCAGGAGTTTATATGTCATGAGTTGGGAGATGAATTCATACAAAAGTAACTGTTTTTTACATCTCACAAAAGAAATTAAATGTTTTCTCTACACTTTACCTTACTGGGGAAACAAATGATCTAATGTTTGTTGCTGGCAATGTCCTCATCCTGTCTGACCCATTAATTCAGCTACAGTCAAACAGTGGTTCCTTAGTCGGACTGTAATTACTGCGTACACCCTTACATCATTAGCCTTTGAGCATGTGTCGTCACCCAGACTTTTAGAATTAAATACCACGGACATCCGATGGAGCGGCCTTGAAGATTCGAGAGTCCGCCTCTTCATTTTCCACAATCTTTAGCATTTCATTATCAACATATACTTCAATTCAGAAAAGCCAGAGAACAGAGAATTCGAAAATAAATTGAAAAGACAGAAAGGAGCAGTAAAGGAAGGGATAAAGTTATTGGCTGGTTAATGCCAGATGAGTGTGAGATGGAGGCCGGGGAACATGAGAGATTCGATTGAGCTCTTGGAGACAGATTGGACTGAAGAGAACAAAGGCGAAAAAGGGAAGAGATAGGAAGTCAAGGGGTATTTTTGTAGCTTAGTAATGCGGAGCAATAAGAGGCTTTCTTAAAGGAATTGGATAGACAGAAGGGCTGTCAGGAACGGCAGAGGATGAAGTGCCTCTGACTGCAAGAAGGGCAGGATCTGGAGATTGAAGCTTTGAGGAATAAAATAAGGTGCGATAAAGCAGAATAAAAGTCCCATATCGTAACACTTACACATATATATACTGCTAGGTTGTTGACAAAATAAAGGAACTGCATTTGATGTGTCTTTGGTTTTCTAAGAGTCTCTTTTTAACATTGTCATACCAACCCACTTTTCAAGACTGGTTGAACCACAGGTCATCCTTAAGTTGACACTGGATCATATTCTCATCTTCTGACACAACGTTACTGTAAATATAGAATAATGAGCTTTTGTTGCTCATGGGGGCGGGGCTAACTTCATCTTGAATATGATTGGTTGCAGCTTGCGTCATCTTGTAATCAAAAGTTTAAACTAGGCCTGTCAAATGATTAAAATTTTTAATCTGATTAATCACAGGGTCACCGTGGATTAATTTCAATTAATCACAATTAATACCCATTTGTTGTTTTTCATTTTGTGGGAGCAAAAACACTCAGGATAGAAGGTGATATTGACACTGGACTAAAATTACTTATTTTACATTAAAATGTATATATTTTTTTCTAATTTAAATTTGTGTAACTAAAGGAAATTACACCTGCTTTGTAGAACTTAACAGAACCTCTGTA
>JAQQAE010023579.1:0-10012 GCA_029823295.1 Pseudamia nigra
AATGTTTATCAGTACATTACAGAAAATAATGAACTTTATCACAATATGCTAATTTTTTGAGAAGGACCTGTATGTCAGTTGATCATTTACTTGCTATAAACAACTGTGACCATTTTTAACTCCATTTGAATGCAGATTAAACACAGTACTCATGGACTGTACAATATATTGCTTGTTTGTTTAAATTTTTACGTTTTTGTGAAATTATTTTATGTGAGAGAGGTGGTTCGGTGCCCTAGCACCCTCTAATAGCAGCCACAGCTGTTGTTGTTTATCATCATGAGTTGAAGGATTTGGCATATTTCTGCTTTTCAGCTTTTTCCCACAGTGATCTGAAGCCTTGCTGTGCTCTTAAACATGGTGACTTTTCCAGCTACAAGAGTGACTGTGTTGTTGCCTATGTTGTTGTGTCACTGTGGTGTTTCTGATATATTATTTTGCATTTACACTAACAAAGCAAGTGAACTAGCCAAGGCAGGAGGATTATGAGGCTACATCACTGCTCCGTATGCTCTGTTCTTTAGAGCAGACCATTATGACTGCTTTAGTTCAACCATTGGAAAATGAATGTGGTTTGTCAGAGTCTGACAAAATGGCAGGTGGACTCTTCAACCCTGATTAAAGCAGTTTTTCCTACAAATTTCATGATGTACAGTGAACCACGATGTCTGTCTTGGCATGAGCTTTGTGGTGGGAAAAATTAAAAAGACTGAAAGACAGGAAGTGGAGAGTTATGCTGTCTTCACCTTTTAAAATGCTTCATTATTTTTGTTGTGTCTCACTCAGTGGGCAATGACCAGAGCTGTGCAGTGAGGCCAATGAGGAAGTAACTTAAAGCTGTAATACCGCTACTGTTCACTGGGCTCCACTTAGCCTAGACTCTCATAGTGTTACATAGGACTTCTTCTGTCTCAAAATACTAAGTGAATACATTTTTGTCATGAATCATTGTGGTCTCAGTCATTTTATTTTGACCCTCTAATATGTGATCTGGTGGTTTATCTTTAACTTTTTGCTACATTATTAAGATATTACAGCAAATAATTTGATAAATCACTCCTGTGTTGGGGTTTGATTGACAGGCCACTATGGTAACCCAACTCATTGGTGGAGTCAGACTGAGTCAGACCTTCATACAGTATCTTCTATTTATTCAATAGAGCATAGTACTACCTGAGAAAGGCTTGACTGTAGTTTTGGATAAATGTTTACACTAACAACACCATGTTTTGGCAATGCTTGGTGAAATTTTACAGTCAGTAAGCTAGCATTTAGCATTAGCTTACCCATAAGATCCCTGGTGTGCTACACTCGGAATACTGATTAGAGGTGTGTGGTCCTTTTATGGCTCTGTCCAAAGCCACCAGACTTCCTTGACAAAAGCAGCAATTGTACCTGGCAGTTTGTTTGTTTGGGTCTAAAGTTTAGACCCACGTTAGTTCGGACTCTAAACTAACATGTTGTGTTTTTGTAAAGTGACTGGTGACTTAGAGTGTCTTAGGGCTAGGAAGCACAGGAATATTGGTAATTCTACATACAGTCTACACTTAAGTTGATAGTGATGAAATGTGTTTTTGTGCTGCCTCGAGTCAGAAGAAGACAAAAAAAGAAAAAGCTACTCCTTAGACCCCATATGGCTTGACTTATGATTCTGTGATCTCTTTTTTTTTTTTTTTTTCTGGCCTGGGTATGTCGGTGAACAACTCCTGTCACGCACATCTACATCCCCTCTTCCTCATCATCTCACCCGTTTGCTGACTTTTTCACCACTTTTTCAAACTCATGCCGTGGTTAGAATTAGAGTAGGTAATAAATTTACACTTTGAGTTATTCTTTAATTTGTGTTCCATAAACTGAAATGTCATAGTGTTTCTATTGGCATATGCCTTTTACAATCATTCTGCAAACACTGTCACACTCACAATCTGTAATTACAATGAAACTAACAAAAATTGTGACTCGTGATGATATTTGAAAGTAATGTAGGATATTTTGTCTGGACCGCCGTCTCCCACGTGAGGAGTGTATTTTCAGCAGTTGACAAAATCACACCGCTTAAATTAAATGTTGTATCGTCGTGCAGAAAATTCCTCTTGGAGGCATCAGGTATTCATTTCAAAGTGAGTTGTAATGAAACTGCCAAATCCAGTAAATCCCCCTTCTGCTTTTTTTTTAAAAAACCTTAAAAAACCAGCGCGTGCAGAAAGAAGGGCTGATGTGAACCATAGTAAAGTGAGAGTCCAACTCCACCTGTGGTTACATACTTTAAACCGTGCCTAGGCCTTCACTGGCAGAGGCTGACATTATCCTGGAAAATATCCAAACAGAGCTGATATGGAGCCAAACAATGGGATCAAATTGAGGCCTAAGCATCATATGCAGAGTTGTGCAACATAATCTTGCATTTCGCACCCCAGCAACACATCTGGAGTGTCATAAATCAGCCAAACACTGCATAAAAGCACAGATCTTTTATTTTACTTTTTCCTCTCTAACTTTCATTCCCTATATTTTATGGCGGCGGTTCCCAAAAATCTTCACGGCTTTTATGTCTGCAGGTAAAATGGGACATGATATAGTGTGATAGTAGATGTTTTTCCGCCATAAGCAGGTGGTGTAAAACCTGAAAAATACACTCTCCCTGCTCTTTGAAACATTAAATCTGGTTTTCCAGCTTCTCCAGTTCAAACACTCACATGGTGCATTTTCTGTCTCCTTTTACTGCAAATTGCATTTTAGTTTAAAGTATCTTTATTTTAATTTAATGTTATACGAAATGAAGCAAAGGTTCTTAAAAAAGTTTGTTTGTTCATTGTGGATTGTCATCCATTTGGCAATGCATGCACAAAATAAGCAGTATGTTACCAAAATAAAGTAAATGAACAAATTATTCCACAAAATGAACCAAACTGGCAGAACATAATCAAGAAACAGAATAAAACAATGTAAAACATGGACAAATATTACCAAAAATGAACAAAATAGTTAAGTAGTTAAGAAAATGAACAAAACAAACAACAAATTAATAAATAAAGAAAGAAATTAACAAAATAACAAATAACCATGAAAGGGGATTGAACCAACCAATCGACAAATTACACAAAAATGAACAAACCTGGTCATTTCACAAAACGAAGAAAATTCATAAATTGAATAAAGACAACTGAAATGATCCACAAAGTTAATAATAATAATTTAATAAAATGAATAAAATAATTTTAAAAATGAACACAACTGAATACAGTTGTCAGTGAAATTAATAAAAAATAAACAATTATCCAGAAAATGAACAAAGTAATTAATCAAATAAAAAAACTGTACAGAAAATTTTCCAAAATTATGAATATGATCCACAAATTGAATAAATATGACTGAAATAATCCACAAATTGAATAAAAATGGACAATAATTAAAAACATTAGCAAAAGTGAGCAGAAGTCATCAAGGAAATAAACAAAGTAATTCACAAAATGAACACATTTAAACCAAATAATTGACAAAAAGAACAAAACTAAACACAATATTTCACAAAACAAGAAGAAAATAATCCACACCATAATTACAAATGCCCAAAATGAAACAAATGAGGGAAATATCTCACCAATTTAATAAAAATGACCAAAATGATACACAAAGTGAATTAAAAATTCCCTAAATAATTTTTAAAATAAACCAATAATAGCAAAAAATAACATTATCAAAGAAAGCAAAAGCAAGTAAAACAAAACAAAATTAACAGAATTGAACAAAATAAATGATAAATTGCCCAAAAATGAGCAAAACTAAACATAAAATTTCACAAATTGAAGAGTATAATCGACAAAGAGCAAAAGCTAACAATATAGCCATTGACTGTATAAATGAGTGGACAAAGTGACCGTGATGTCACCAATTCATTTCTGAAGGGCTGTTTTGATGCCAATTGGGTTTTTACTTCTTGGCTGCCAATTTTGAGCCAAAAACAGGATCCAACCATATTTGGACAAATGGCCTCGGGGCTAACTGAGCCAGGGGACTCATGGGAAAGCTGATATTAGCTAATACCTTACTGAAGCAGTAAAACTTCACCACTCAGTGTCAAACAAAGTCATATCACAGTGTTGTTAGTGTAAACACTTACCCACAGCTGCAGTGGAGTGTATCTCAGGTAAAACTACGCCCATATTGAATAAATAGAAGATATGAAGGTAAGAAATTGGTCTGACTTCACTAGCAAGATGAATTACCATAGCGACATGTCAATCAAATCGCAGCACGGCAGTGATTTGTTGGATTATTTGCAGCAATATCTTAATAACAGAGCAAAAAGTTAAACATGCACCACCACATTACTTATTAGAGGGTCCAAATAAAACATGTGAGACCATAATGACTCATGACAAAAATGTATTTGCTTAGTATTTTGAGATAGAAAAAGGCTTCTTGGAGCTGGACAAACTGTTTCCCAGTGGCCAAGCGGCGGTATTACAACTTGAAGTTACTTTTACATTGGCCTCACTGAACAGCCCGGGTCATTGAGCACTGAATATAATGCATAAAATTGACAAAAAAGAAGAAAATTATTGACAAAATTTACAAACATTAAAAAATGGAGCATATATATTTTAAGAGAATATTGCACCAGCTCAATAGAAATCATCAAAATAATCTACAAAATGAACAGAAAGGAAGAAAATAATCCACAATATAAACAAAACTGAACAAAACAATACGTAGTTGACCCAATAAATCAGATTACACAACTCATTTTGGTCTTGCATATTAAAAAAAACAGAAACACAAGAGGCCAGGTTAGGTTTTGTCATTTTCTCTCTCTGAGCTTTGTCATTTGTAACTGAAATTACAGCATTTCTTCCCAAGCCAATTATCATACCTTTTGTACTCCTGTAATTCTCCTGAACATCTTACATGACAGAATACTCTTCATCATCAGCATACAGGTCAGAAACGATTTGCATAATGATTCCTCACGTCGCTGTCAGTGCCTGAAACTGGATCTGGATGTTTTCTGTGATGCAGACTCCAACGGGGAAAAGATTGTTCCACTTGGTTCCACTGACTTCCAATCCTTTGATCCTGACAAGTCTTTAATGCTGAGTGGAAAGTCGATTTTCCATCTTCGACTTGATCCGTTCTGTTGACAGGTTCAACACAAATGAGGAGTTTTCATTTTGCACTGTGTAACCATCTAGAACTTTCCATTTTTTTTTTACTGTAAATGAATCCACTGATCCTAACTTGTTTGTTTGTTTTGGTTTAATGTTGTGAAAGTGAAGAATATCATGAAAATGAATATAATCCCCCTTTTGAATAGTTTTACGTTGAAATGTTTTGATTATTTTTAATGGAATGTACTGGAGAGTGTCCTGTTCAAGCCCTTATGATGGTTTTATGTATCTCCCCACTACATATTTAATTTATTGTGTATCTATATTATTTTTATATTGGAAAATGCATCAAGTCATATCAAATGAAATGAAGAAAAATGATCAGACAAAGAGCATGAGTTTTTTAAAAATGACGGAAAATTATTAAAGTTAGAAACAATGAGAAAAATTAACCATAAATCGAACAAAAGTTAAAGGTCCCATTTTGTAAAATTCCACCTTGGGGTTTGGGGTTTACAGATGTGTTGTAACATAACTTTCTGTGAAAATATGAATTTGTTGGCGTTGCCAGTCCTGACAGATCTACACAACAAGAAAAAGGAGCCATTTTCATTTTTTTTGGTGATTTGTGACATCACAAGTCATATCCAATCATAGTCAAGTGTAAATACATTAATCCTGCCTCCCTTGGCCCATTAGAATGATGAATTTAAGACCATCACAAGCTACAGCCAATCATATTTAAGCTAAAATTAGCTCCGCCCCCAGTTAGCTACTGCCAACATTCACCTTATGTCAGAATCTGATCCCAGCTCACCTTGGGAGTGACGTGTAGATTAGAGTGTTTCTGTTGAAAGGTGGGCAGTTACATCACTTCTCTGAAAAACAGTGTGTGTGTGTGTGTGTGTGTGTGCGCGTGTGTGGCAGAGTTATAAAGATTCTTTCAGAAAACCGAGGAAAATGAAAATCAACACACTTTATTTAGTCAATACCCTTATAAAAGTCTTAGATAAACATGCCCTTACTGGTCGCTTTGTGGGGTACACTTCTTAACACAACACACTAACGTAAATGTCTAATCAGCTAATCAAATGGCAGCAGTTCAGTGCATTTAAGCATGAAGACACAGTTGAGACAACTCGACTCAGTGAGCATGAGACTGGGGAGGTAAGGTGATTTGCATGACTTTGAATATGGCATAATCATCGGTACCACATGGGCTGGTCTAAGTATTTCACAAACTGCTGATCTACTGGGATTTTCACACACAACCAGGTTAAACAAACACTAGTCTGCAACAGTTCTCTGGATGAAATGCCCTGTTGGTACCAGAGGTCAGAGATGTACATTCAGACTAGTTTGAGCTGCTGGAACGGCAACAGTAACTCAAATAGCCACTCGTTACAACTGAGTAATGCAGAAGAGTATCTATGGACGTACAACATGTCAAATCTTGGAGCAGATGGACAACAGCAGCAAAAGATCACACGTGGTGTCAGCTAAGAATAGGAAACTGAGGCTGCAATTCACATGAACACATGGTCTGTGCCATTTGGATGTTATGGTCATGATTGGCATGAGCAACATGAAAGCATAGATCCATTAACCTCATATCAACTCCTCAGGCTGACAGTGGTGGCACATTTTGGGACCTTTAGTCCTAACATTACATTGTTTAAATGCCACCGCCTATTGCTGCTGGTCTCGTCTATCCCTTTATGACCACAGTGTACCATCTTATGATAGTAAGGAGGCAAGGCAAGGCAAGCCTATTTGTATAGCACTGATCATACACAGGGCAACTTTACAACAGGCATAGAAATACATTTAAAAATCACTTATTAAAAGAACATTAATATACAGCATTAAAAATATACATTAAAATTAACATTGAAATTTAGATGTTTGCTATTGTATTGTCAGAATGGTGTAATATCAACGTGAGGACCGCGTTGAGAAGCTTCGAGACAAAAACTATTACTCTGTCCGCTCAATCACTGGGACTTAATGCCCGATCCACGTCTTTTAGACTGACTCAGACACACAAACTAATCTACTTTTTCCTTAACTCTTATTATCCTCAACATCCCACACAGAAGTGTCACTGACAACAGTCAGGGAATTCTTTCAGATTCTAAGAATCCTCGACACACCTGATAATATCTGTTTTAATCAGTCTACTGTATATGAAACCACCCCAGATTTCATGAAAAATAACAAATCTTCCCTTGTGCCCTTGTTTTTTTTTAACTTTATTTTTCTGGGATTCTCCTTTTTATGGTTTTTATTATTTTTATACATTTTTATTTATATACAGAAATAACTCAATGTCTCTTTGCAGAGTTCCTTTTAGCACACACAATATATAGGTCTCTGATGCGCTCTACACCTTTCACTAAAAATACATAAACAGGAGGTTCAGCCCAGTACTAGCGTGGTGTGCCAGTAGTAGCCAGTGAGGGTATCAGCAGTCCAGAAGTGCTAAAAATGGACAAAATTGAATAAAACGGTATATAAAATTAATGAAAATTTGTAAAATGATACAAACTACAGTGGAACCTCAGACAACGACCGCTTCTGACAACGACAAATTTGGATAACGATGAAAAAAACTGCAAAAAAATTGAACTGCATAACGATGAATTATCCGGACAATGACTGAAGATGTGTCTACACTCTACACTTTGGGTCCCGACGCACTGTTTGAGAACCACTGACTTTGAAATAAACTGAAACGGAAAACTAAAAACAACACAGTCTTTCCTCAAAAGCCCACTTCATGCTGTCATCTTCATTTTTTTATATTTTTACATCTCAGCACAGATGTCCCGGTTGTTAATTTGTTTATCGAGACAGTGATTTCCTCTGTGCTATTTTTCCGTCAACACCATCAATTGACTAGAAGTCGCCTGGAAAAGGAAACAATTACACGCTTTGCCAGGTTTTACATGGAGGGATTGACTGGTCCGTGTTATGACCAGGTAGACAGGAAACAAAAAGCTACACAACTCTGAAATTTCACTCCCAAAATGACTTTCATCCTCCCAGCAGCACATGCAGGGTTTGTAAAGCTGACAGTGTGTTATTTATAACATAGTCAGACGATGAGGCTGAGACTGGATAGGCATAAAAAGTTGAGCTCTTTCAAAGGTAACACTGCTGTATTGTTTTTTTTTTCATTTTGTGGATTACTTTGTTCATTTTTTAATTATTTCTATGTTCTCTTCAGTTTGTTTATAGTTCTGCATATGTATATTTTCTTATTGTATTAATTGTTTTATGTATATGTTCTTTTTGGTCACTGTGTAGATTGTGTTTTTTTTTTAAACACAGCCAAAGGATCAGGTCATGACTTGATGGAAATAAAAAGTCTTTGTAAATTGCAAAATCTTTTAATTCTAATGCAGTTGTGATTTTGGTTATTTTGTTCATTTTTATTTATTTTATTCTGTTTATGATTGCTTTGTTCATTTTTATTCTTTGTTCATTTTCGTGATTATTTTGTTTTTATGTACAGTTGTTTATTTCATGGATTATACTGTTCATTTTGGTTAATTTTATGGATTTTTTCATTCATATGTGAATTCATATAACTGGTCATTCTGCTTGTTATTTGATGATATTTTTGCATACTTTGTTAATTTTTATTCATTTTTTCATTTATTCTCTGTATTTTGTCATTTGTGAATTGTCATTTAGTTCATTTCACTTATTCAATTATTCTATTCCTTTTTGGTCCATTTTGTTTATTTTTGTTTCAGTTTTGCTCATTGTCTGGACTCTATTGCTTATGTTGTGAATTCTTTTTTTGCACATATGTCTGCATTTTATTCATAATCCCACAAATACAACAAACCAAAGGTGGATATTTGCAAGTTCTACCTCCATACTGGTTTTAAAATAAAGTTTATACATCTCAGTGCATGTGTATGGTCATTATAAACACATTTGTCTGGTCTGATTTTGATAAAGCAGAGTCTAAACAAATTAAGTCTAAATGCCTAACGATGCTTGAGATTTGAACTTATTTGTACTACACTTTCCAAACCCAATCTGTATCTGTGCTGTCAGGATGTTTGACTGTGAGAACACTTAAACCCAGCAATAAGAGACAAAATTGAAACTTATACAAACAAAAGAACAATCAAATTACTGACAAAAATGTACAATATTCTTCTCTGTTGCAGGACCTCCGGGGAAGCGAGGAAGAAGAGGCCGCAACGGTGAACCTGGTATGTGCATTTGTGTGCATTTATGTGTATTTCAGTGTGTGTGGCCGAAGATCAGTGTCGTCTCGATCCAGAAACCATTTAAGGAATAATTCAGTAGGACATCAATGATCCATTCTGCTCTCACCATCATGAAAAAGTACACTGTATATCTTTGGAGGCCAAAATAGGTTATAGACGTGTAATTTGTGGTGTGATGTTGGTTTCAGTGTTCACTTGGATGGTGATTGTTTCACCTTCGGCTGCTATAGAAGCACTGGATTTTCACAACAAAGCCAGGACTGATGAGAAAGTAAAAGCAATGCCCAAACTGAAGCAACGATTCCAAATTTTTTAACTTGAGAAGCAAAAGAGAAACTTGGCATCTCCTCAGGATCCAAACTTCATTGTAAATCTCTATTTTTTTCTATAAATTAATTCACATATAACTTTTTTATATATTTTACTTCTTAAATATAAAAGATAATAGATACAGTGATATCTCGGATAATGAATTTAATCCGTTCCGGAATGATTTGTTATCCAAATGGACTTTTTCCATAGGAATACATGTGAAACCAATTAATCCGTTCTGGACCCACGACAAACTCACATACCCCTACCTGCACATTGATTCAATATTATTATTTGAAAAGGAAGTTATGTTAACTATCTGAAACGGAATGCATGAAATTA
>JAQQAE010023580.1:0-10012 GCA_029823295.1 Pseudamia nigra
CTCCTGCAACATCTCCACAGAGCCAGCTGCCGTTTGACGCCTCTGCACAACCTGAAGCTCCGTTGTTCCATTGAAGGTAAAAGCCCCCACATCATGATGGCGCCCCCTCCACTGTGCCATGTAGAAAACGTCTCAGGTGGGATCTCCTTGTCATGCCAGTAACGTTGGAAGCCATCAGGACCGTCAAGGTTAAGTTTTTTCTCAGAGAATGAAACTTTCTTCCACCTTTCAATGTCCCATGTTTGGTCTCATGCAAACTCCAAACGGGCAGTTTTGTGCCGTTGAAGGAGACGAGGTCTTTGAAGACGCTTTTATTCTTAAAACCCTTCTCTCGCAGATGCCGTCTAATGGTTATGGGACTGCAGTTGGCACCAGTGGCAAGCTTCATTTGGGCCGAGGATCGTCCCGTGTCTTGACGGACAGCCAATTGGATCCTCCTCAGGGCTGGTGAATTTTTTTTGGGTCTATCACTTGACTTTTTTTCCCACAACCCTCAGGATCTTTTAAGAAGTTTAAAGTGACTGTCTTACTGCGTCCAACCTCAGCAGCAATGGAACGCTGCGACAGGCCTTGCTGATGCAGCTCAATAATTCGACCACGTTCAAAGAGAGAAAGCTTTTTGCCTTTGCCATCAGGAGGTCCTGACAGTGTGGACACCTGACACAAAATGGCACTGAATCCACAGTTTTGCGAAGATTTGGGTTTTTAAAGGCTGTGGTCTTAACTTTTGATCAGCTGATGAACAGCCCATTTCTGTTTAATGGTTGTTTGCAATAAATTGCTTACTCAAAATTTTTTCTTGTCTCACTCCCATTTCTTCTGTTTGCATTTTGAAGAACTACCTAGAACCTTCTTAAGATCCAACAGTGCAAAATGTACATTCTTGCAATTTTTCAACTCGTATTCAAATATTGATCAAGAGTGTATAGCAGCATTTTGTGGTGAAGGTGCAAATTACAACCTAGTCTCAAACTCCCAGGAGGGATTATGAATTTTAACTATTATTAACTTAAATAAATGTACTTTTCCTATCATTACTATATAGTGCTGTAGGACAGACATTGTTTGAGAGCAGTGGTTAGAACCAACATTGCCATTATATTGTTAAATATATATGTTGTTACTAGATCAAGTAATAAAGATATTCATAGGAATGTCAATAATGGTTCTGATACATCATGACTAAATATCAGTTAATCTTTAAAGAAACAAGGCAGACTGTATGGAGGATACCTGCTCTGTCTGTACATACAGAATATAACCCCAATTCCAAAAAAAGTTGGGCGAGTGTGTAAAATAAAAACAGAATGCAATAATTTGCAATTATGTTAACTGGCAATAGGTCAGCAACATGACTGGGTATAAAAGGAGCATTTTAAAGAGGCAGAGCCTCTCAGATGTAAAGATGGGCAGCTGTCTAAAAAGTGTGGAACAATTTCAGGAAAATGTTCCTCCACATTTGAATACCTAACCATCTATAATGCGTTCCAAAGATTCAGAGAGTCAGGACGAAGGCCAAAGGCACTGCATTAAAAACAAGTATGATTCTCCACTGAAAAAATCACTGCATGGGTTGAGGAAACTTCCAGAAATCCCAGTCTGTGAAAAACAGTTCACTGCGTAATCCATAAATACAAGCTAAAGCTGTATCATGTAAAGAAGAAGCCATATGTGAACATAATCCAGAAATACTGCAGTTTTTTCTGGACTAGAGCTCATTTAAAATGGTTTGAGGCAAATGGAAAACTGTTCTGTGGTCAAAGGAGCCAATACTTCCCATGAAATCGTAAAATGTTGCATCTGGCCTGTTCATGTTCTATCATGTTCATGTTCATGTTCTGTTTTTATTTAGATTTTACTGTATTTTCCAGTTTGACGCGTGTTCCCCGAACAAATGCGACCTGTTCTCCAGAGCGACTTACACACGTTTTCTTCTTCATTATGCATTTTTTGGCTCACACGACTAACATTCCGGAGCGACATATAACCCGAAAGATACAGTAGTCACGTCACAGCTTTTTTTGGAATTAGAGTTGTAAAATGCTTATTCTAAAGTAACAAAAACACAAATATCTTTATATTCAGGTGACTATACACCAAGGAGAACATATTAGATTCTTTTGCTGCAATTACGTCACTGTGCTAAATTTTACACATTGAGACATACATATACGGGAATTACTTACCGATGGAGAAGTGATGTCAGGAGGGGTGGACATGTCTCCAAAAATCTCTAACTGATTGATATTCTGAAAATCAGAGAGTACACACTGTCAGGTATGACAGAAGCACTCTTATAGTGTATACTATATCTAGTTTAACTCACATTCCAGTGCAACATGCATTTCCAACTGCATGCAACACAACACTAGTGTGGTACGGTCACGGTACCTACCTGAGCACTGTGGCAGCGACACAGATGAGGAAACAGGGGGATGAGGAGAGATGGGATAATGAGGTGAAATGATTGATTATGATGACATACCTACCAAGACTAATCACAGCGTTCATCATCTGCTCCTTATAGAGATGCTCTCCACCAGCTGATCTAAAGACAGACTACCACACCCCTGGCATCATTACTGGACCAGTAACTTCCTCTGGACAAATCATTAATGCTACCCTCATGTAAGAGATGTGCGATGTGCCTCAGAAGAAATTGCTATCAAAGACTGCAGCCTTTCTATTTGAGCTGAATTTGTTCTGTATCATTCAGTTTCCTTTCACAGTCCCCACCATGATCCTTCTCTTTAGTATCTCTCTTTTTCACATTAATAGTATCTTTAAGCCAGTGGCAAGTGACAGAAACTCTATTTTTAGTTGATAAAGGAATTCAGGCCTTGAATACATGTTCAGAGATTTGCATAAATCATGGATGCAGATAATTTCTCTAAAGATAATGAATGTTCGTAGAATATCTTCTTTCTCGTAGGTCATCGCAAAGTTCTATTTTCCCTTTATCAGAAAATGGATCTGTCGGTGTGGTGTTTAACAGTTATAGGTCTGGATGGGAATGTATATGAGAGGATTGGAAACAGAAAGCTACAATATGGACTGCTGCTGCTGTACAGTCTAGTGTAGTAGATAAAGATCAATATACCAGTGATAAGTTGGAAATCCAAGATACGCAAAATGGTGCAGTTACCATCGACAAGGACTGATGGCAGAGCGTTCATGGAATTAAATTCACACAACAAATGCAAAGAACCACTTTTAACTGAAAGTCCAATGCATTTGCCCAGTGTGCTTGTCGGCTGGCGTGGCCCTGTGTGCGCTGAGTCAATAACACGGAGCTTTTGCAAATGCTCTTCAGACAAAAACAGACAAAGAAAAAAGGCGACTGGAGCCGGTGTTCATACAGAACAAGAAGTTGGACATTTATAGACTTCCTGTCCCCTTTAAGTGCAGTCGCTCGACTCAATATTCTCTGTGTTTAATGTTCGGGTGGAGGGTTGAGGCTGCCGGGGTTGTTATGAATGCTTTATTAATGTGCTCTGAGCTGCTTGTCTCTGCAGACGTGATGACCGCCGTCGTCTGCTAACCTTGCCCTCGACCAGTTTTTTTTTTTTGACAGAAACTCTGACCTTTACGTACAAAGCGCCCGTAAAAAGGGCCTCAGCTCAGCACTACTGAGGTGTTTTTCCCATGCCTAAACTACTTGTCTTCTCTTCTTCACACATGTACATAAGCAGGTGGAAACGCACGAGTGCACTTATACTTACAGTGCTACTCTTGGTTACTATGGCAACAGCAAGGTTGCATGTTTTATTCATAAGTGATAGGGTCAGGAGTCTGGGTGACCCACAACTAAAGAAGTACAAAAACGGTGCAGTACAGATGAAGACAGGAAATCAACTGAGGATATGCCTAAAAAAGCAGTTTATGATAGGTAATCTTTTGGACAGTATATTCCCTATTCACAAATAGAAAAAAAAAAGTCTCAGGTGTGAGTACAAGAGCACTGCGCTTTGCTCTATAAACACATAATGCCTTACCTGAGTCACCGTATCCAGGCCTAAGTCTATCAGATCTGCCACTGCCTGCTGCGGCTGTTCAGTTTGTTCTTGTTGCAAGGCTGGTTCATTACAATGATGCTGATGAGGATGGTGTTGGGGAGTGTTTTGATGTCCGTTCTGCAATCACAACCCCAGTGTTAGATGGTAGGTGGGATGACAATGTCCTCATGCAAGCACGTTAGTTTTTGTACACACATTCAGAGAGGTTGTGAGGTGGCGAGACAGAGGGGAGTGAAGGGAAATGAGGCTTATTTAAGAGAGGATTGTGATGATCTGCAGGTGTTCTAGGCATAATACACACCCATACACACATACACACACTCACAAAGCTATGCTGTTATTGCCAGACTCGGAGACCAAGTGAAGCTTTTAAGAGGTTTAAAGTTCATCCCTACCTTTAGTCTAAACTTCAGCACTGAGCAGGGCTTTAAACCTCCTTTGTGCTTCTGTAAAACCTACTCATCTGTGCTTGAACCCAGCGTATAAGACAAACCATCAGGTATCAGAAACTGAATGTGGATTAACTAACATGCGAGCAAGGGGAAGGAACATGCTACAGTAGAACAGAACCTGCTCGAAGAGTCCAACACCAGTAACAGTCATGGTCTACAACCGTAAATTCAACAATAATTATAATAGTGTTACCAATAAACCTAATGAAACACCAGTTTATGTACGGTATCAAGTTATTACTGTTTGCCAAACCTAATGTGGTTTATGCTGTTGAAATATGTCAGGGGTCTGCAACTTGTGGCTCCAGGGCCAGTGGTGGTTCTTCGGCCTCTGTGTCTCCTGTGTCTTTATTCAGAAACAAAAGTAACACATTTGAATAAAATCAACAAAAAAGAAGAAAAAAAAAAACCTGCCAAATTACAAAAAAAATCCAGACCAAACCAAAGACAGTGACCTACAAAATGAACAAAATAATTAAGCTCATGAACCAGTTCTAACAATATAACTGATGAAATAATCCAAAATGAACAAAACAATTAATAAAACAAACAAAAAACTAAACAAAATAATGAAGTAAATGAGCAAAAACAAGAAAACAAGATTAAGGTAAAAGTAAACAAAATGTTCCACAAAATTATTCAAAAATGAACAAAAATAATAAGGAAAATGAGCAAAATCAAAAAAAGATGAAGAAATGAACACAAAAATAAAGAAAATGAACAAAAATGAACAAAATAATCAAGCAGATGAACAAAATATGACAAAGGGAACAGAGATGATCCAAGTAACAAAGAATAAAATAAAATATGAATGAAAATGAATGAAATAATCAACAAATTGGCTCTAAAATGTGCTACAATTTGGTAGATACATTTTTTGGCAGTTTTACACACATCTTTAGTTTCTCTCTCTCTAAAAATGACTCTTTAGTTTGTAAAAATTGACCAGAACCAGAGCTGTGTGGTCCATTGAATACATAAATGAATCATTCTGGTTGAATTTGAAGTACTTACTGCATATTCCACAATATTTTATAAATTTGGCTGCACAAACAACATTGCTCAGCGCCAGCAGAAAAATGATTTTGAGCTGGTTTTAAAACATTCAAACATGTAAAACATTTAAAACAACTTGCCCTGCAAACCAAGAGCAAGAGGTGCACTGCAATATTGCTCGAAGGATTTTTTTTGTTTTCATTAAAGTATGAAGTACGACTGAAGAACAACAGCAGCTTTCGTACTCACCCAATAATCAGCTGTAGAAATACTACCAATAGTTTAACCCAGCTCAACAATAAATCTGAATATTTAAATACTTATGATAAAAATTTTCCCAACAATCAGATTAAAATCAGTGTTTTTGCTGAATGCTGCCCCTTCCTGTCCTTTCCTCACCGTCTGTCCATCTTTTCCTCTCGTCCCGTGAATTGTCCCTTTGTGCCCATTACACACTCCAGCCACCGTCTTTATCAGTGCAGCCGCTGCCTATCGAACCTATCTATTAGCCATCTCTAGGGAAACAGTAATTACCTGAGCACATGTGTTCTGCATACAATTAACGCTGCCCCCGTAATTAATTTCACCTCGCTGATGCCCAGCCGTGTGATTGATCACACTGGCACACGACAAAAACAATGCTGATATACAAGCAAACAATAATGAGAAAAAAACAGTAGCCTTTTTCTGCCTTAACATATTTTCTCCTTCTTCTGATTTTGTTTTTTTTTTGTCCCTTTCGTACACAGGTCTATTCGTCTTTCAGAAATGTTGTAGCATTAGTGCAGGTTTATTACAGCGACGTTCTATATATTTAGTGTCTTATGATGGCCATCAACCTGATGTTCACTAAACACTGGACTCTCTTATTGCATTTTATGCATATACTTGTATTATTTTGTATCATAATTACATATGGTGGATCACTGAGCTATTTGTAAATATGATGTTCAATATATTAACTTGTCACATGATTTGCATTGATGACTGATGGGTATTTAGGATGACCTTTCTGTATGTATTATAAAAGTCTGAGGATGAGCAGTGTACTCAAACTCTGAAAACAGGAGATGGTGGTGTGTAGCTTCTTTTGTTTTTACATTTTTTTTAACATACAGAATTCTGCATAACATGACGCAACCCATTATACTAATCCTGTGTTTGCGCAGAGTTGGTGCGTCGCTGGTAATACGGTAAATGTGAACACAGAGGCGATGAGGGCAGCTGTTGATTCCACAGACTTTCTCAGTGTTTATGAGGTCAAGGGTTTTTTAGATCGAAATGTATATGAGAATGTGTGTGTCTTATTGAGCTAAAGGTAACAAGGTAACCAAGTAAACAATAAGAGACATTACAATAGACAGGAAGTCACATTTATGCCAGTGGCATCATTTCATTCCAGGTGTAGTATCACACATACACACAGCTATGATTTCATCCAATACTGCATCAGTCCGTCTGATGAGGAAACCATGAACTTTTCATGCGAGCAAAAAAAAAAAAAAACAACAACCTCCTCAAAATACAGTAAAAACTAGAAAGTGCTCAGAGAAGGCAGACCTCTGTCAAGGCAGCTCAGTTTGTCTTCATAGTAAGAACCATTATCATTTGAACCTATGCTCATTTCCCCCATACAACAGTAATATTCTTACATTTATGTGACCCTCATTATTGGATTCTTTGGCCATGAAAACCTACCATTAACATTTGGAGTAATACACATATCATTATTAGGTATTCACTAAAAATAATACTTCCATAATGGTGGTTTTCTTCTGGATCAAGCGCCGTAAATATTCTCCAAATCCATGGCCATATTACTGAATCAGCAGACTTTCCACTACAATTTGGTGTCAGTTTCATGTCTACAGCTTTATTTGTTACCTTACAATAGCTATTTTTCCTTTAGATATAAGCATTCTGGATCATTATATCCAGAATGTCGCCCATATCTGGATCAAACTTTGTGGTTTGATAGAATCTATTTCGGTGTTATGCTATGTTTTTTGGCTATATTTTACAATTTATCAATACGATGACAAATGTTGAATATGGCTCTATCTCACAATGATGAAGAATCCTTTAAAACATGCCAAAATCCAAAACTAAACATGCACTAGGTTGACCACTCTAACGAATGATTGTCTCTGTATGTGCCTCTGGCTCAGGCTGTCATTGCAAATGAGAACTGGTTCTCAACTGACTAACCTGGTTAAACAAAGGATAAATTAAAAAAAAAAAATCTTCTGGATCTAGACGACAATCCAGACCACTTCCAGAATCTAATCGAAGGCTCTTTATTTGCCATTTCTGACCTATTCTGAAAATTTCATCCAAATCCGTTCGTAACTTTTCGGGTTATGTTGTGAACAAACAAACAGATCAATAAACTAACAGCAACAAAAACATAACCTCCTTGGCACATGCAATGATTCAAACTATTGCTGATCATTCAACAGCTGGAAATGTCACAACAGGTGTTACTGCTACTTTCACAATCTGTCAGAGGAAAGAAAGAGTTTTGAGAAAACATCCTGTCAACCCTGGTCTACTATTTATATTTTGCATGTAAGCAAGCAGATTCCCTACGTTAGTTATTTTTATCGCTTCACACATTTCTGTTGGTCTGTCACATCGCTTTAATTAGCTACAGTGATTTGTATCAGTGTTGGAAGTGTTTCTACTGTAGCCATTTAGGCGGCAGTTAATGAAAGGTTAATGAAGTGTTCGTATTTGATCCTTTGTATATTACATTGTAGAGGCTAACAACAATGGAAAGACTGTTGAATAAATAATAACATATGATTCAACCCAGAGTGCAGCAACAGTTTCCTGTCATCTTCAAAGATGTCTATTGAACTGTTTACAAATCATTTCCATTTCTGCGATGCGGGGTTATACATTCACTACCTCTGACTAACTCGAAAGCAGAAAAGACTTGAATTCGCTGTTGTTAAACCAGAATGGATGACTAGTCCAATTGCTTGCACAACAAGAGAGAAATATTGGATTTGTTCACATTCCGACACCTGCCAACACAAAGGCAATCCAAATAGCAGCATGTGTTGTGAGCTTGGTAAGGAGAGAACAGAAATACTATGGTGTCTGTAAGCTTCTTACCAAAGCCAGGGATAATGTGCAGTCGGAAACTGCGCGACTGATTCGCAGCCTACCCATAACGCGGGAGACGGACTGCCAGGAGTGATGTGGAGGAGTCCGGTTTCACCTTATAAGAAATGAAAGGCCCTCACACAGAGATGGCAGACAGGGAAAACTGGGTGTCTAAATAGCACTGAGAAATGCTGTAAATAAAGGGTTTAAGGAGCACACACACATAACACACACACCCATTCACACAGAGACACACAGGGTGAAGATTTTAGCAGATTATATCAGGCAGCAATATAGCTAGAATCTTTATAGGCAGACAAAGAGCAGCTGAATTATAGTGCTGCCCGACAGTGGTCAAGGTTATCTTTCATTATAAACACTGGCAGTACAAGCCAATAACAGCAGCTATAACATATGCAACATACACGCCTACTAGTATATACACACACACACTGCACATTTTCTTGCATGAGTACAGTGAACAACATCCTGAGATACAGATCCGGTAACATGAGGCCATGCACATTAATGGTCAGACATCAATTATACCCACTGAAAGAAAAATGACAAAATGTTTAACACTGGCATAGATCATGCGGGTTTTCACTGGATTCAATGCAGCAAGCCACAGTTAGGCATGCTTTGTCAAACAAAATAGCAAGACGCACACAGTGGCCGTGAGAAGGCACCACAGAGCACAAGGGGAACGGCACCAGCAACCACAGCCAGAGCAAAAAATTAGCACAGCACACTGCACAGAGCACTGGGTCTCAGCAAACCTCTCAGGGGCAAAAAAAAACCACACACACTGATCACTATGCAGGAAAGATGTAATGGGAGTTTCACAAGCTCTGAAAGGTGACGCCATTGAAAGACAAATGAGGAGAATCGAGTCCTGACGACGGACTGAGAGGTTTGCCTGAGAAGGGGAGGCAGGCTGAGGGGTGGCGGGACACGGGCAAACATATGGGCACTCACTGGGTGTCGCTTTGGGACATCATAGACCCCTTCCTTCTGCTGACTGGTGGGAACCTACACAAGTGGCCAGTAAGGTCAGAGAACATCCAAAACAGTGCGTCACCGCTGGGTTTTTACAGCAATACAGTCTTTACATGTCACTTCACAGCACTGCGACACAGTGGATGCTAACACAAATCCCTGAAACCTGGCTCAGGAGGAAGCAAATCAATCACTCAGAGAGTGTGTGGGTGTGTGCAGAGTGATAATCAGAATTAAAATCTGCAGTGAGAACTCATCTACTAAGCTAATCAGTAGACTATCAGCCTGCAGTGATCCTCTTTCTCTGTCACTTTCTCCCTAATAAAGAATGGATAAGGCTGCTTATCACAGCCACAGACACGTACACTCAACAAAAATATAAACGCAACACTTTTGTTTTTGATCCCATTTTTCATGAGATGGACTCAAAGATCTAAA
>JAQQAE010023581.1:0-10012 GCA_029823295.1 Pseudamia nigra
TTATAATATTTTTAATTTTTAATAAAGTTTGACTTATCTAAGTTTTGTGTTGCGTAATACGCCTTATAATCCAGTGCACCTTATGTATGGAAAAAAACCAAAAATGGATCATTTTTTGAGGGTGCGCCTTATAATCCAGTGCGCCTCATAGTGCGAAAAATACGGTACTTTGTGCATTTCTTAATGTTCACTCCTCAATTTTATACATCTTATGATCTCTCCCACTTAAAAAGTAATTCATAAATGTTACAGGTGAACTAATGTTCTTAAAAAGCATTGAATGTCAGCATCTGACACACTGACACTAAAGTACAGTACACTGCATAATGGCCTTTCTTATTGTCAGCAAAACAGACTCATCAAATAATATATCTATGTGTCTAAACTGACATTACTGTGATATTGATGGTACATCTCTAATTAAAATGGATTTTTCTGAGTAGTAAAGATGAGCTTTGGGTGCAGTTATAGTCATGAAAAACTGTAAATCACCATGTATAATTTGCACAGGTCGATATTTGAATACATTTCTACCCCAATAAAAACACCTTGCTCATTTATTACTCTCTCTGGCTTTTGAACCAGAAGCATCCCGCTCTCCAAACTCCCTACAGATGCTCCGGCTTCCTGTACTTTAATAACTAAACGATCATTTCTCATGGGATGGTAGTCCACTTAACCTTGCTCTCATGTAGGATGGACAAGTTATTAAATGAATTGTAAGCATCTTGAAAAGATCACATCGACATGACCGAACAAAAGAGAGAAACTAGATATAGCTAATTATCTCTCTTTCAAGACTCCTTTAATACCCCAATCACATTATAAACTATGGATTTTTAATATAGTGTAATATACCTCTGGTCATTCCCATCATTATTATGAGCCCAATTATTTTCTCTATATCCATACAATATCTCTCCTTTATGTTTTTTTTTTCAGTATTATTATTCTTTGTGCTAGTGTTATGATTATACCATTATATGTACTGTATATATTATAATGCATTTTCTTGCTGCAATCGGGGTTGAGTTCCTATTGCATTAACACTGAAACAGACAGGATTTGCTGTATACTTAGAATAGAACTAGATTAAAATAGACCCAGTCCAAAGTCATTGTATCCCCACAAATTAACGCCTCAAGTCATAACTTAAGTTTATTCATCACTTGCGTTTTGGTCTTGTGTTTGGTTTTATACACTCACTGGTGACTTTATTAGTTACAGTACACATGCTAACACAATTTGTCATTGCAAATATCTTGTCATTAAATCACAAAGCAGCAAATCAGTAAATTTAGGCATGTAGATACGATCAAGACAACCTGCTGAAGTGTAAACTGAGCATAAGAATAGGGAAGTAAGATGATTTGCAGGACTTTGAACAAGGTAAGAATGAGGTGCTTTGCTGATCTACTGGCATTTTCTCCCACACACATCTCTATGGTTTACAGAGAATAGTCTGCAAAAGAAGAAATATCCAGTGAGCAACAGTTCGCTGGATGAAGTGACCCTGTTAGTGTCAGAGGTCAGAGGAGAATGGTCAGACTGGTTTGCGCTGATTGAAAGGCAACAGTAACTCAAATGACCACTGGTTGGCAACTGAGTAATGCAGAAGAGCATCTATGCATGTACAACATCATACCGTAAATCATACTTTACACAGAAACATACCAGTTTCTACATATTAATGACCAGTCATCCATCCAATCTAAAGTTAGTCATAGTGTTCCAGAGGGCTCAGTACTAGGACCAATACTTTTTATGGGGTACATGCTGCCACTAGCTGATATGCCGTCCCTAGGCTTGCTCTCAGAGGCTCTGTTGGGTTTTTGTATCGTCTTTGAGGATTCTACTTTGAATTATGAAGTGCCTAGAGATAATCTTGGATTATGATTGGCGCCATACAAGTGCAACTGAATTGAAAACATGCCAAACCTTAGATGGGCAGTAGCAACAGGAGATCACACACAGGGAAACTCCTGTCAGTTAAAGAACAGGAAACGAAGGCTAAAATTCACATGGACTCAGTAAAAGTGGACAATAGGAGGCTGGAAAATGTTGCTTTGTCGAGTGAGTCTGAATTTCTTGGATGTTATGGTAATTATTGACATAAGCATCATGAAACCATAGATCCATCCTACCTTGCATCTGCTCTTCAGGCTGCCAGTGGGGGACCATTTTGGGACCTTTAATCCTAACAGTGCATTGTTTAAATGTCACAGCCTACATAAGTATTACTGCTGAACATGTCCATCCATTTATGACCACAGTGTAACATCTGACAAAAACTAGGAAGTCCAACCCAGTTCTAAAATGTGTGCCTAATTAAGTGGCCAGTGAGTGTATGTGACTATATGTGTTTTCACTTTTATGCATCAAACTTTGTGCAGGACAGAAAAGGCACCCAATATTTGTTTTTTATTTGTTTTTATTCCCGTTCGAAATGCGTGTGCTTTTATTGTCATGCATCAGACTTTGTGCAGCATCGAAGTAGCAGCTCCAGGTTCTTTGCTTCCCGAGGAGTTTTGATGGGGGTGGGGTGGCACTGTGCCTGGTCTGAGATGGAGATGGAAAGAGGGAGAGTGCGATCTCAGCGGGGGGATGGTGGGTTTGTGTCAGTCTGGGAGAGTAATGGGCATATACACGTCTCGTTGCTTCCCTATATTTAATGCTCAGGCCCCCCTTCCCCCTGAAGCGAGGAGGTTTTTTTTTTTTTTTCCAGCTTCTGCGTGCCCCCATCTCCACTACGCATGTTTAATCAAACAGTGCGGTTTCCATGACGACGGCAGCGCAAAATCTGAGAATAGGCCGGGTCCTTCAGAGCCGTGACCCACTTACTGTATGTCAACAAATTCAGCAGGACAATAGTGAATAAGACATTACACAGATAACCCCCTGTGGGTAAAAGGACGCCAACAGGCCACGTCCAGAAGCCCAGCCGCTGATTTCCTCCTTTTATTTTATTTCAGCTGAGATGGACGGGTCTGAATAGGACCGCCTAACTGCTTTGTCTGAGAAATTTCACTCCAGGAACTGAGGGGTGAATGTCAAAACTCCAAACAAGGATTGTTGTGGTCCAACTGATGACTTGTCCACAGTGAAACAAACTTACAATAATTTAAAATAAAAGTTATCGCATCCCAGTGCCATCAGTGTAATTAATCTGCACTTTAAAAGGCCCTGAAGGGTCCATGGTACTGGATTTACTGTGATTTTGGTTCATACTGTTGATTATTTTACTTATTTTGTTCAATGTGTTGATAATTTTGTTGTTTTTTGTCAGGTTTGTTCAGTTTGTTGGCTTGGTAACTTGTAACTTGTATTTTGGCCATTATTCTTAATATTTTTGACAATTTAATGATCTGCAAATTTTGTTCAGTTTGTTCATCATTTTGTTACCACTTTTGTATTTGTTGTTAGTTTTACTGACATGGGGATTGTTGTGCCAATGTTTTTGGTTTATTTCTTGTTCATTTTGTTGGGTTTGGTCATTCTGTGGCCATTTTTAATTCATTTTGGTTATTAATTTATTCGATATTGCCATGCATTTTTAGAAACAAATTTTGTTCATTTTCTTGATACCGTCTGGATTACTAGCACAATTTTTGTTCATGTGGTTGATCATTTTGTTAATCGTTTTCTAATTTTTGCTCATGTTGCTCATTTTTTTTCATCCATACATCATCTTCAGCTTGTCCTGGTCAGGGTCGGGGGGCAACAGCCTAAGCAGAGAAGCCCAGACTTCCCTCTCCCCAGCCAGATCCTCCAGCTCCTCCAGGGGGTCCCAGGCCAGCTGAGACACATAGTCCCTCCAGTGTTTCATTTTTTTCATTCATGGCATTAATAATTTTTGTCATTTTGACCCATCTATCTCCTTGTTTGTTGAAGTGCTTTTTAATCCACTCAGACCAATATTACTAATTACTTAGTACTTACATTGACCACAATAATTACAATCTGATGTTTTTACCAAATTGTGCAGCCCTGTTAAAATTTCTTTACTGTTAGTTTTATGTGTGACACCTTTGTATGAGCTTAAGGATTATACAAAGGGTCTTTATTAACTGTTATTACACCAAAATGGCAGCGCTATAACACATTGTTGCATGGATTTGTTCTTCATTATATTCTGAACACCTGTTAGCCCCCTCCTCATCTCTTTACTGGGGAGTCATCTGTGTGTGACCCACTAAAAGCCTGAAAAACTTTTATGAGAACAATTCCCGGAAGTCCCTCGACTGCTCCTGGGTCGGGACGAGTTGGGATACAGAACAATAAGACAAAAATGGGGGGGGGGGATTTAGAGGGAGAAGTTATGAACTGGAACCTAATCCAAGACTAATGGAATGCATGTGTTTTCCTATTATGTCCCAGTCTGTGAAGGGGTGAGAAAGTTGTATTATGCAATCTAAAAATCTGCACCAATTAATTTTTAAGACTAGTTTAACTCGTACACAAACCCTCATGGATGTGTTACTACTGTACCTCAAACTAATGAAAATATATTGCTTGTTGTTCTCCAATGCACAATAACAGGTTTGTTACTGGTCTTTCAGTGCAAATTTCACATTTGTTATGGGAACAGGTAGGGCTGCATAATATGTTGAACAACGTCAAATAATGATTATCGTCAGCAATATTATGATTTGAGTCTAATTTGCTTCACTGTATGTATGATACACCTAATACCTATTTAGAAATGTCACGTAAAACACACAAACTAGAATAAAAACCACAAAAGAGAAATACAGAAATGCCAGATGTTCAATCAAGTTGTGAATTTCTCGTTGCATGTTTTGCCCAGGACTCTTCACTATTACCATAAATACAGTGCTTTTTTTCCCTGAGTTGTGATTTGTTTCCAAATAACTGGGACTAGAAAGCCCCATCCCGTCTGGTTTTGACCAGACTTTGAGAAAAATATGTTTTACATTTAATAGCAAGTAGCAGACCAGAGGTTCTTCTATTCCCCTATGAAAGTAGAATTTTGAGCGATTTTCTTCTTCTTTTTTTTTTTTTAACAAGCACTAGTGCCATTTACCCAATATGTGGCTGGATGGAGATATTATAGCAGTCAATAAACATGGAACTTGGCCAGTTGGAACATTTTCCTGAAACATGCAGTAGTGCCCCCCCCCCCCATCTAAAAACAATAGAGCCACCCATCCCAAATGTTGACCAAACAAAGGTCTTTAAGTCATCAATAACCATCAAGTCCTTTCCACTAATTCCAACCAGTCAAGGTAGATGCCCACCTACCCAGAGCCCTGGTTCTGCAGGAAGTTTTTCTCCTCCATTGAAAGAAGTCCCTCCCTTGTCGCCCGAGACTTGTTTGCTTTCTGTTGGCTTTGCTCTCTGTATAGTCTTGAGGCTTAAGCCTTGAATTGTGAAGTGGCTAGAGATAATCTTGGATTATTGCTACTATACAAGTAGAATTAGGTGGTATATACCTGTTGCAGGTGTCAACTAACTTGCTGTAGCAACTTTCAAGCAATTGTAAATTTTGTTCAAGTTGTAGTGGTCCCTGTTTCAGAAGCAGCAGTGCCACCTGTCTGAAGTTGGCAGATTTGAGATTTGAATGTGGTCAATAGTGTCAGAAATCTATTCAGATACCCGTGTGTTATTGCATCGTTACATAAAACAAGCAGTAATGCCCCAGTTGAAAAGAAACTGTGCCTCCTGTCCCAAAAGCTGGTAAGATTTAGATGTTTAAGTTAAAGTGGTTCAGCCATTTTCAACATATTATGGTTAGATGTCAGGTATGCAGACACGGGCATGGATGCCACATCATGAAATCAACATTTTCCATCAGGTAATAATTTTTCCTCCATTTACATATATGACATTTGTCTATTTAAGAGACAATTTATAATTAAAGATGACAAACAGGAAGTTTCATCGTAGCTTTGTCTGTTCAGAGCTGCTGAAGAGTCGCTGCAGCTCAACATGATCAGACCTGGAATGACTTTAACCTCTTTAACCGCTTTATTTAGGGTTCCCACATGTCCTGCAAAACCTGCACAATGATTGACCAACCTACCTGTCATGGAAAATGAGGAAAAAAAAGCCAAATGTCCTGGAAAAGCTTAAGTTGTCCTGGAAACATTATTGTTGCTTATATTGTTGTTTTTTGTTCTTTTTTCTTAACTTACTTGCCTATTTTGATCATTTTTAGTGACTTTTCAGATCCCATACTTCTTTTTTCCAAAGAAGCACCTAGAGACGAAACGAGTGACTTCCAGTTGCAGAGCGGTGTTAGTGTTGGTCCATGAGTGTGAACATAGTACATCAGGAGGGTGTATGGTGGAGTAACTTGTCCGTCATGCTGTAGCAGCTGAAAATGTCCTGGAAAATAATTTTAAGAAGAGAGTGGAAACCCTGTTTTATGCCAAAGAGTTAGGTTGAATTTGGTGAGGGAGCAGCCATTTTGGTGTCGATTAGATCATGAGACAGGAAGTCCCCCGACTGAGTCACTTTTGAAACCAAGAGTGACATTCCTGACTTGTAAAGTGATTTTTTTAAAGTGACAAATATGTGGAAATGGTTGCATAATTTAAATGAGATAAAACAAATTATACATCTTGTGCAATTATGTATTGAAGTTAGGTCCCATATCCTGGACAAGGGGGCCAGAAAACTGGGCAGGGCATAGGGTCCCTATTTAAAGCCCAGATAGCCATGTGAAGAAGAAATCCAACAATAAGAGTCTATATGTGTTTTCAAGTAGATCGCAAAAATGTCAGTAGGAACAGCCTGCCGAGTCAGAACCACGATCAAACAGGAGGATAAGCGACGCCTTGCAGAGTAGATTTTTGGCTCAGGTTTATCCAACAGGTGTTCTTATCTCACTTTTTCCATTCTGCAGGGGACAACAAAACCAATGTCAACTTTCTCCGCAGTGTTGCCAGATTTATTTTTAAACAGCATTACTTTGATTTTTTTTTTTTTATACGCCTGCAAAAAAAATTGAACAGTCTCGGCCCGTGTTCAGGTTAGTGGAAGCTGCTCGGTCATCCATGGGGCATCGTTTGGCTTCCTGTTGCCTGCCTCATGGCGGGCACTGTTCCATTTGGCTGGAAGCTGAAGTGAGCGGTGCCCACCTGGTGCATCTGACTCATCATGTCAGAAAAAAGAAGACAGAAGGGCGTTGAAGCGCTGCGAGTGCACCCATCCACACTTGCGGTGGCGTTTTATTTGCAGCTTGCTTGCGTCGCTTTCATATCATTTTATCAGACTGTGCAGGTAAATTCACATTGACAATAAAAATCCAGACGTGTTTCATAGGTAACAGGGTGGTGGGACATTTATAAGGTTTTAAATGGTGGAGCCAAGAATTGTAGTGTACGTTTACTGTAAGGGATGTTTAGTTAAAAGTACATGTATAAAAAATGGATAATAAGTACTCATTTCAGCAAAAGGGCAATGGCATTTAAATGCAATACAATCATCAAGAAAAAGAACAAAATAAGCAACAAAATGTATTTAAAAAAAGAGCTAAATAATCTCCACAATGAACCAAAACTATCAAAAAATGATCCACAAAATAAGAAATAATACACAAAATGAAGAAGTGAATCAGAAAATGTAGAAAAATGAACAAAATGACCCAGAAAATGAACAAAGTAGGAAACAAATTGAAGAAAAATGAATAAAATGATCTTCAAAGTAAACAAAATAATCCAGAAAAGTAATAAAAAATTAAATTTAATTAAAAAATTTAATGAAAAAATGAAATATTTAATCAAGAAAATGAAAAAAATTAAAATTAAAAACTTTCTAAAAGAGTTATCAAAATGTAGAAACGTGCAACAAAATGGTCTCTAAAATTAACAAAATAATCCACAAAATGATCAAATTAGTCAAACAAAAAGAATACAATCCTGATGAAAAGGAACAACATAAGCAAGAAAATGAAAACAAAATTGACAAACCCGCCAATGAAGAAAAAAAGAATAAAAATAATCAAGAAAATGAACAAAAATGAGCAAAGTTAATGAACGAGATCATTCTTTGAGGAAATAATCAGAGATGGAAAAATTTAAAATATGAATCAAGCAAATGAACAAATCTGAACAAAATCTCTAAAATAAAAGAAAAAAAAGAGCAAAATATTGTCTATGAAAGTCCACAAAATAAGCAAAAAAGGAGCAAAATGAGCAGCAAAATAAAAAGTGGACCAATGGAAAATATTTCACAGAAATAAACCAAAATGAACAAAATAACAAAACAATCTGCAAAATGAGGAAAAATAACCAAAATAATCCACGAAATGAACAAAAATAAAGAAAATAGTCCACAAAATGAGCAAAAATGAACCAAAAATTGACGTAATGTGAAAAAAAAAAAAATGTATTTATGCACTGTAGCTTCATCACCTAATTTACAAACCACTGGTATAAAACAAAACATTGCCATCAAATCCACATTTTACTAGTACAGTACTGAGTTACGAGTACCACCATCTAGCTTGAAATCTGCTTCTGTCCTCCTACAAATACAGACGTATATGAAAAGTCAGCTTTAATATTTCCTCTGAGGCATCATTCTGCACTGTCAGTTCATCATATGATCCAGTTTCCTCCACGTTAAACATCCAGTGACCCAGCAAGCGTGTTCAGATGTGTTTTACGCTGCCGCATGCTCAGTTAATGGTTCAGTGTCCGGAAATATGGAGTCATGATCTTATCTGAGTGCAGTGAGCTACGACTGATTTTCATTCAGGAGATCCCTTCGGGGGTCGCCAAAGCAAATCATCTGCCTCCATGTGACCCCGTCTTCGTCCGTTTACCAGTATATCCTCTCTCCCTCCTTAGCACATGTCCAAACTCTCTGACTTCGTCGCTCTGATGTGCTCGTGCGTCCTCGTCACTCCCAAAGCTCTCAGCATCCTCGTCTCCACCACATCCACCTCTGCCTCCTGTCATTAAAAGCAGCCAAGCTAAGCAGCCATTTTTGGACAGAAAGGAAAAAAAATTTTTTAAAACTGTCCAGAGCCGCAAAAAATGTTCATACTCTTCACGAACCTTGTAAAATTTGACATCTTTCAGCTGGCAACATATTACCGCCAGTTTGTTATTTCATTAATTTATGTTCATTTTGTTGATTTGATTGTTTTCGGTCAATTTATTCATCATTTCATTTTTTTTTTCATTTGTTGGTCATATTTTCAAATTATTTGATTCATTTTTGTGAATTTTGTTTCATTTCCCTGATTATTTTTGGGAATTTTTGTGGATTATGTTGCTCGTTATTTTTGTTCACTTTCTTTGAAATTCTGTTTTTTTTCACCATTTTTATTCAGTTAATTTACTATTTTAGTTATTTTTTGGTTTGTTTTTTTTCTTTTGGTTTATTTTCCTGACACAGGTTTTTCTTAATTGTGTAAGATTTCTAATTTTGTTCAGATTTTTGTTGATTTGGAGGATTGTTTTTTTTTTTGCCTTTGTGAATTACTTTTTCATTTTGTCTTTTATAGTGTTTATTTTTCCTTTTTTGTTCATTCTTTTAAATTATTTTATTCATTTTTATACATTTTGTTTCATTTCACTCATTTTTTAGTGTATTTGCAAATTTTTTTACTCATTTTTTATATTTTTGTACATTTACTTGTTTACTATTTTTGTCATTTTCTTTGAAAATGTGTTCTTTTTTAAAACATTTTTTTCCAGTTGATTTACTATTTTAGTTATTTTTTGTGTATTTTCCTGACTATTTTATGCAGGTTTGTTTTAATCGTATAACATTTCTAATTTTGACCAGAATTCTGCTCATTTAAGTTCATTTTTGGTCATGTTATATACTCTAGAATTATTTTTCTTTATTTTCTTGATTATATTGTTTATTTTGCAGATTTTTTGCATCACTTTTTCCTTAATTTGTCATCATTTGTGACTTCATTTTTCTTCTTTCTTGTAGGATTAGTGCTTATTTTGTTTATAATTTTACTTCCATGACAGGAGCCACTGGGGAGGGGCTAAAGTTTGCAGACCCTTGCTCTAAACCATCCCTC
>JAQQAE010023582.1:0-10011 GCA_029823295.1 Pseudamia nigra
CCCACGCAGACACGGGGAGAACATGCAAACTCCACACAGAAAGGCCCCACCACCTGGTGTTGGGATTGAACCCAGCTCAAATTTCCATTTCATCACTATTCTAGTTTGTCTTAATGTCAGAATGTGGAGTGTGTAAACAGAAACAGAACTGGAAGTACAATATTGTTACTTGAAAATTCTATTGACTCCAGTAGAATTAGAAGTACTCATAAGAAAAAGTAGTAATATGGAACTTATTACAACCCAATATACTGCATTCAACTGATTATTGTTGACATTTTTGTTTTTCTCTGGTTATTTTTGCTCAGATTCTTGCTTAGTTTGTTGATCAATTTCTATTATTTCTATGATTATATTGCTCATTTTTGTTCATTTACTTGTTTTCTTGCTTTTACTCATTTTGTTCATTTGTACTCAGTTATACAATTTGCTTTACTGATTTGTTCACTTTTGTTAATTTTTTTTGATTTTGTTCATTTTCTGCGCATTTTGTGAATGTTGTTTATTTTTTGTTGCTTTTTGTGATTACTTTTCATGTATTTTCACTCATTTTGTTGCTTAGCTTATTAATTTTGATAATTCACCTAATTGTTTTGTTCAGTTTTTTTAATCAGTGGACTTTTTATTCTTTTATTCCAACCTGTTTTTATTCATGGAGATGGAGCAAAACATAACTGAGTAGAAGTGCATTTTTTCATTACAAATGTAATTGAGTAAGAATAAAAAATAATCTGCAAAACATCTACTCTCGGAAGTACATTTATGGGAAAAACTACTCAAGTACATGTAAAGGAGTAAATGTACTTGAGGACTACCCACCTCTGGTGCACAGTGGCAAGGATGGAGACTCAAACTCAAAAAAAGTTGACAGTACAAGATAAGACAGTATAATTATTTACATTTATTGATAAATAACAGAATAATTACAAAGTAGAAATATATAAATATAAATTACAAATACACATGTGGAATACTGACAATTTTAAACTTAACAGTGAGTGATTTTAAAGTCCTAGAGTACAGTCCTGTGCTTGTATCGGACGAGTAAGTCCCCGTCTGGTTGTAGCATCCCAAATCCATAACGGCCTTTATCCACCACGGGCAGCTGAGCATTTGGGTCACACAGCTCCAAATCGTAGTTAGTCAACACAATGTAAACAAACCTGAAGAGAGAACAGACCAAATACAAAATGAGGACATACTGTACAAGCATAAACATGTCAAACTCCTCTGCTGTTTGAAAGTTGAGTCGAAGCTGAAGTTAGAGTTTGCACTAATTCGAGGACACTCACTGTCTGATGGTATTGATGGCAAACTGCTTCCCCACACAGCCGTTGGTCCCTGCACCCCATGGCATGGTGTAATATTTCAGCCTCCTCCCTCCTTTATAAAAATCTATCTTTGGTGATCCGTCTTCATTCAGGAAGCGATCATACTTGAATTTCTGGAAAGCAAACAGTTTTTTTTTTCCAGAGGAGACATGAGATACAACAAATTAGAAATGCGATATTTATTGGTAAAGAATTTAACATAATGTGTATTTGTTTAATTTATCTTTGACAAGTTTATATATTGCAGCCTTGCAGTGTCCTTCCCACGCCTATTAGCTGTGTTTCTGTTTCTGTGCTCAGCTAATCCCTCAAAGGTCCATTGCTCTGGCTTTGACCTCTCACTGGGTAATACAGGGTCAGCTTTGTGTGGGTGTTGAGTTCACCTTGCATAAACAACGACTGATACTAATAGTACTTAAGTCTGCCTCCAACTTGTCCCTAAATCAATTACTGCTAAGATGGGATGGTTTTGACACAGTGACTCAGTTGGAAACAGGAGAGACATTAAAACAAACCTTTGGCTCGTGGTAGATCTCAGCATCCATCTGAGGACTGCAGAATGGAAACAAACACAACCGATCTCCTTTTCTCAGCAGGTACGCCCGGCCATCAGCCATATGCAGAGTCTTTTCCCGCAGTATCTCTCTGGTGATGAAGGGAGCAGCGGTGAGTCTGAGAGTCTCCTCCAAAACACTATCTGTACAGGAGAGCATAAAGGGTTGCAGTCAGAGGTTTATTACAATGATAGTAACTAAAAGTAGCAGCTCTCAAAAAGAGAAAAAATGGCTGCAAACTTCAGTGAGAGCATAATTAAAATACAGATTCAGTCAGATTTATGCTTTTTGCAGTATTAATTGTCAATTTATTGTACAGCACTGTATAAAAGTTTCTGGAACAGTACTGTATTTATAAATTTGTCATTTTTGGGTGTTTTTCCTGTTGTATTTATGCAGCTCTCTTGGCCAGGTCAATCTTGGAAAAAATATTTTAATCTCAGTGAGCATTTCACCTGGTTAAATAAAGACATAATACCGTAATCATAATCATAATAACCATAATAATACTGTATTTTCCAGATTAAAAGTCGCTGTTTTTTGCATAGTCTGGCGAGGGGAGCGACAAATACATTGGAGCGACTTATATTTTGAATAAATTCGACTATAGGGTGCTTGTCACGCTGACAGCCGCTAGAGAAGACGAGCCGCAGCGCAGCTCAGGCGCGCACCTGAGCACCGAACAGATGCTACCTGTTCTCCCGAGCGACTAATACACCTCTTGTTCTTCTTCATTATGCATTTTTTGGCTCGTGTGACTAACATACTGGAGCGACTTTTAATCAGGAAAATATGGTAATTTGACAACGATAAGATGGCCTTGCACAAAATGAGATGTTTAGTAAGGTACGTTTTGTAACTTGGACAGGTTATCATGCCAGTCTCTCATTCTATCTTTTAGCCTCTATAAAGATAAAATAAAGTTAATAACAAATAAAACTACTCAGCTCCACAAAATAAAACTCATAAAACTAAAACAAATCCAAGCTGACACACTAAATCAGTAAACTTGTTCAATCACCCACAATGGTAAGATATCCACGGAAGTGGCCAAAAAACATGTCAAATTTCAAGTAATTCTGTTCAGACACATTAATTTGACACAGAAAGTATTTAGAGACTAGTGAAACTCTGTCCTACACTGCAAAAGCACTGTGTATGTTCATCATTTCTGTATATTTGTCTATTTCTAATGATGTTGTGACTTTATAGTCTATTTATAGTTATCTCTGCCAAGGAAGTTATGTTCTTGTCAGTGTTAGTTTAATTATTTATTTATCTGTTTGCTTGTGTGTTTATTTGTTCAGAACATAAGTTGGTATAAATGGATGTGGATACATTTCAAGACCAGTTCAATTTTCATTGATCCTATAGAATGATGTATTAGAATAAACATTATATAACTGTTTTCCACATTATATAAACTATGTATTCAGGCTGTAGTCCTCACCAAACACTGGGGTTTTCACATGTCTCTCCAGGTGAGAAGTGTTGGATGTTTCCGTCTGTGAGATCCTGCTGAACTCCTTCTTTACTATGGTCAGAGCTTCTGGATTGGTCAACAAGTAGCCTAGGAGCCAAAAGGCAGCAGGACCAACATTTCCCTGCAAACAAACAAAGGCTCACATGTGAAAGTGATCAGGTTGTCTGTCTGCCTCCCTCTGCTGTTGCATAGTGACAGCACAGATGGTCATTTGATAACAGCAAACAAGGACAGTGCATGGCACACACCATACTCATATGGAACTTCTGCTGGAGTTGCGACAAAGCACAGTTCTCCGAGATGACTTAAAAGACAAAAGTCTCATGAATCATTAGTGCTGAAAGGATAAAAAAGAATGGCTTCCTTTCATGTGTCTGGAATGAGACAAGTGAGGGTCTGGACAGTTTCTCTACTGGCAAAACACAGCCCTGTAATGGTTTACTTAAAAAGGAAAGCTTGTGGAAACCTGAGGTCCCCTTCCATCTGCCTGTGTCCAAGGGCAGGACACTGAAGCCATTTAGTCTTATGGCAAACTGCAGAGATTTCTGCCAGGAGTGGAAACACCAAATAGCCAACACTAAATATAACAGCAAATAAATTCCAATTAAATTTTGTAACTGATGTAACTGATTCAGCTTTATGGTTTTTAAGAACCCTGGGCTTTGTGCCCATTAGAGTCTCCAAAAGACAAGCTTGCCCAGTGATACAAGCAGATTTTTGTTATTTATCATCATGTTCTATAATAATTTGTTCCAGATTAAGTTAAATTATATGAAGGGATCATAAGATGTTCTTTCACTGTGTGGTTTTAGAACATCTGAATATAGAGAACAGTGTGTATGTACCATGTTTTTTTTTCTGACAGATGTCAAATACAGTTGAATACAGTTTCATCTTCATCTTCTGAAGGCTACGTTTAAACATTTTATACACATGATTGAACAGTGTTGCACACTTTCCACAGAGTGATACTAAACTCTATGCTTGTAATAAATCAGAGGGTGTTTGTGATTAGATTTTTTTTTCTGCACTTATTGTCTCTGACACATCCTTTGTGTGTCCAAGCAAATTATGCAATAAAAAAAACAAATTTCACCCAGAGTCAACAGAAAGTCACTGAACTCAATCTAATGGAAATAAACAATGGTGATAAGTGTAAAAACAGATGAGTAAGAAGTGTGTGTCGTAAGGCAAATGTTGAAATAAATATCTGATTAACACGTCTGATGTAATGAACTCCTCGAGCAGAGCTGTTGGAAAGATCGCATGATTCACGTCCTGACTGAGACTGAGGATGTGAGAAAGATTCAACTGGATGAATTCTACTCAGGAATAAAATTAGTACAGATATTAAAGTACTTTTTGCTTCCAAATGACAATGTTTGAGAAAAGGTGAGAGAAATACTATTAGATTGACATAGTAGATTAACTAAAATTGCACATTGTCCCATGATTTGACCTTTAAAGCAAACATTAACTTTGACAAAAAAAAAAAATCAGTTTCATTTTGAAAGAGTTGGATCTATAGTGACCATTCTAAAACACCATTAAAAAAATCAATTTTAATAAAATGACTAGCTCATTATATTTCATATACAATGTCCTTTTCATGACTTGCTCACTTTTTGATTTCTGAAAAGGTGAACAGCACAGTCATGTGGCAGATGGTAGTACTACACTATTTATTTGTCCCTAAATTCAAGTTTTCTTGGAAATGTCATACTCACAGAAACACTGTCACTTCAAGCTCTGAAATGACGACTTGTGACCTTATCACAATCACCTGAACTGCTTTACAAGTTAATCTTTGATCCGGTGTCTCACTCACCTGTGTGGCCCAGAGTTGCATCAGTACAGCCTTCTTCTGCGTGTCCTCATCAGCCCCTTCCTCCTGCAGGAGTCGTCTGTAAGCATGAAGCCAAGGGCTCGACCCTGAATCCTCACTCAGACCCGCTGGGGCCAAAAGCTCACACAGTCTCTGACGGACACTCTGTGCTGTTCTCCTCTCACCTTCACGGACAGATAAACGTCACAACTTGACTGAGTGAGTGAGTCAGAGGCAGAGCATAAACATTTGAACTCAATATTAAGGTCAGTGAACCACATATGTGATAAAAAAAAATAGAATTATTCATACAAGGATGGAGACAAAAAACAATACTGAGCAGGTATGTTACGTAGGGGAGGACAATATGGATGAAAATGTCATTTGAAATTTTGTCAGTGTTGCAGATGATACATAATTTACCATTTTCTATCAAGGCGAAATAAAACATTCAACAGTGGTTCAACTTAAATGCACATGCTGTACGCTGCCAGTCAAAAGTTTGACAGCTTTGGGTATTCTCTCATCAGATTCATGAGGTAGTCACATGAAAGTTCATTTGCGCCATTTCTTGGCTTCCTAATGTGCTTTAGACCATCAGTTGTGCAGAGGGACGGTGGTCAATCGTCCTATCAGTTCTACTACAACTACTGTACAAATACATTTTATGGTGAGAAACAGTTAAGAGAAAACACAATCCAACATTACTTTAAGAATTGAAGGTCAGTTAATCTCAACAACTTTGAACGTTTCCCCAAGACACGTGTCCTTAAAACCATCAAATAATCTCATGAGGACCATCCCAGGAAATGAAGATCTAGAGCTACCACTGGTGCAGAGGAGAAGTTTATTAGAATTACCAGCCTCATAAATTCACAGTATACAGATTGTGTTTGATGGTTTTCCTGACTGCATTCAAAGCTCTTGAGATTTTTTGGATCGGCTGACCTTCATTTTTAAAAGTATTTAAGTAGTGTTTCTTGGCATAATTTGTACAGTAGTTCCAGAGGCACAAATAGGGCTAGTGACTCTGTACCCTCCGTTACTCTGCACAAGGCAACTGATGGTCTACAGCACATTAAAGAAGGCAAGAAATTACACAAATTAAGTCACCTGTGATTTGAAAACCATTCCAGGTGATCACCTCATGAATCCAGTGAGAGAATGCCATGAGTGTGTAAAGCTGTCATAAAAGCTAAATGTGGCTACGTTGGACAATCTAAAATATAAGACATGTTCTGGGTTGTTCAACACTTTTCTGTGTACTGTATAATTCTACAGTTTGGATATTAATGTTGAAATTTATAGAAATAAAGAAAAAACACTGAAGGAGCAGATGTGTCCAGATGTTTTGACTTGGTAGTGTACAACACCTAAAGAGTCTGCAGTGTGAATTTCTGCTGAGCAAGGGAGCTCTCTGGTGGAAGCACTAAACTCAATTCATCAACTGAATCTAACATACAGGGTGCTTAAAAAAGATGGACCCAATTTCAAATCACCATATCTCTGCAACCAGGAACTGCCCATGAATGAAACACCACATGAAAGGGCAGGGCATAAAAAAAAAAAAAAACTACCACTAGGTGTCTCTCGGGTTCGCACAGAACCCAATGACTTGGCACTACACTCTTTGCCTCCAGGAAATTACACCCTGTGACTTTTTGTTGTGGGAATACATCAGAGACTGTGTTTTTGTGCCACCATGAGCGACTAATCTGGATGACCTCAAAACCAGAATCATGGCGGTGTAGACTGGAGTGGATGAAGACACTCAGGGATGTTTGGGACGAATTCAACTATCGTCTCGATGTTGTTCGTGCATCAGGTGGATAGCGCATTGAGCATTTATAAATTGGCTAATAAAACTTGAGAACTCACTAAACCATTTGTAACTTTTGTGTTATTTTCCCATGTTGCTATCAAAAAATATACTGGATTGAATGTGGGTCCATCTTTTTGAAACACCCTGTATTGCAAAGTCCTAACTATAGATATGCTGTGTCTAGCCATCTTTATGAGTCTGTGTGGAGCTGATGTAATCATAAACGTTGATACAACACAATCAGAACAGGGCCTGGGGAAATAAAGCACATGTAGTGGCAGTGAAGGGCGCTACCTCTACAAGTTAGATCACCGTCTCTGATGTAACAGCTCATAAAAGTCTTTAAAACATCAACACACTTCTAGAAGCTTCTGAGTGATGGAAATCCTGCATGGAAACCACCAAACAAATCTGTGGGAGCAGCGTTTGATGATGTCAAACTGCAACAGCCAACAATGTAAACTACAAAGACATGAGTGACACCTTGTTCTGATTCATGGTTAGTAGTGTTGAGCTCTATGCACACGTAATGTGCAACATTAGTAACAGACGTTTTGAAATGATGAAATCATAGACAAATGTCTGATCAGACGTTTTGTATTGGAAAAGTGCTGGAGAGTTGTTTTGCTAAGACCTGTCTTTACCTGATTTGAGCGTGCCCCGTGCCATTTTTGTTAGCAGGCCATCAAACTTGCGGTACTCCGCGTAGACGCTTGATGGATCTGTGTTGTTGTTGTTCTGTTCTCCTCCAAAAAGCGTCAGGTAGCCGGCCCTGCACACACAGACACGATGCATGTGGGAATAATTGTGAGACCTCAGTTGATGAATGGTGCCCTTTTGTGTCTTGATGGTCCCTCTGACCACATTAGACACTCTACTCTGTTTACAAGGACCATTACATATCATGATTTGTACAGAGGGAAATGTGACCTCAAACATTTGTGTGAAAGTACGCAGTCATCCTGCATTCTCCTCACAGCGTTTACAAATAGAGGACCACAGATTTGACTGGTGTGTAAACTGTTTAGGGACACTTCCCTGAAACCACATACTTCTTTTAAGATAGTTCAGAGTGCATATGTGTGCGTGGGAGGGGATGTTTCATACTTGAAGAGTAGGCCATAAGAGAAGTTGAACAGTCCCTCCTGTTTCCAGTCTTTCTGGTTCCGGGGGATCTCGGATTTCAGCAAGGTATACAGGTGTGTGCTCATGGTACTGTTCAGGCTGCTTAAACTCTTTCCAACAAAGTGCCTGTGGATACAAAGATTAGACAGGAAGAACAGACAAAAGGTCATGGGAAATCCTGTAAATCATGTTCTTTCAGTTGAAAACAATACAGTAACTCAATGACGTACATGTATGAAGCTCCTGTGTCGCTTGATAGATTCAAGTGTTGGAAAAAAAACTTCAGTAAATTGGAAACAGAAAGTCTTGCCTCAGTAGAAAACAAACTATATATTGTCATATCAGAGAGGACAAATTAAAGGAACATATTTCTAAAAGGATTAATATCCTTGTGAACAGCCATAATAGGTCAGTTTGGTACAATTAATAATTCACATTTCATTAGCATTTAAATATGAAAATCCCACTCCTACTGGATGTTTGAGAAGGGCAGGACTAGAGAGATGTCCGTAACCTGCCTGACTTATTTGGCAAAAAGGAAAACTGAAAATGTTGCAATCCCAGTCATATTAACTAATCTTCAGTTTCCAGTTAATAAGACCTGGATATGCTTTCTCCATTTAAGACATTTATCTGTATCGAAAACTAGGACATGACTGTTAAGGCCTTTGTTTTGCCCAGAGTATGATACTGTGAAGGATGTATATCAAACAATCATACGAGTGTTATTCTCCTGTGATATACTGTATTTTGCTGCCGATTTAATATCAAATACAACAGTACTAATAACAACAAAATACCTCAGTTATTACACAATAAGCAACAATGTCATTCATGCCAGAGGTGTGAAGGGCAAATAGAAATAGTACTAAAATAAAACAAAATCTTACATTCAAATTATAATGACTCAAGTAGAAGTAGAAGTACTTATAAATATAAGTACCTGAAAAGTGTAAAAAGTGTCTCATAAGAAACAAGTAGTGAGTAATTTCATAACATGGAATTTATTACAGCATAATCCACTGCCTTCAAACAGGTACTTGGGTCATTTTTGTTATTTCCATTATTATTTTGATATTTTATTTTAGATTTTGTTGATTTTTGTTGCTTATTTGGTTAATATTTTAAGTTTATTATCTTGCTTTTTCCAGTGTTGTTCCTTAATTTGTTCTTTTTAGTAATTTTGCTGCTTATTTCATTTTTTTTCTTCACATCTTGATTATTTTGATCCTTTTTGCCCATATTCTTACTTATTTTGCTGGCTTTTTGAACCATTTCTTGATTATACTGTTCATTTTTGTTCATGTACTTGACTGTTTTCTTTGTTTTTGCTCATTTTTATGCTTATTTGGTTCATTTGCACAGTTTACTTAACTGCTTTGCACAGTTTTGTTAATTTTCTTGCTAATTTTGTTAATTTTTTTATGACTATTTTTGTACTTTTTCCTCATTTTGTCACTCAGTTTATTCATTTTGATAATTTGCTTGATTATTTTGTTCATTTGTTCTTATTTTGCATTTAAACCTTTTTTACTCCTACTCATTGAAATGGAGCAAAATATTGAAGCACTTTTTTAAATTCCAAATTTAATGAAGTAAGAAGTATTGTGAGAAACAACTACTCCCTGAAATATACTTTTTGGGAAAAACTACTCAAGTACAGTACAGGCCAAAAGTTTGCACACACCTTCTCATTCAATGTGTTTCCCTTATTTTGATGACTATTTACATTGTAGATTCTCACTGAAGGCATCAAAACTATGAATGATCACATATGGAATTATGTATTTACTTAAAAAAAGTGTGAAATAACTGAAAACATGTCTTATACTGTATTCTAGTTTCTTCAAAGTAGCCACCCTTTGCTCTGA
>JAQQAE010023583.1:0-10011 GCA_029823295.1 Pseudamia nigra
CTCTCGTCCCTGGGTGGGCTCGAACCACCAACCTTTCGGTTAACAGCCGAACGCGCTAACCGATTGTGCCACAGAGGACGCTCATAGTTGCTCTAAGACCTCTTCTAATTCACTCCTAAGATAAAAGTCCCTGCTAGAAATACTTGGCCTATGTGCAATATGATGATGCAGTGCATGTAGGAATGCAACAGTAATTCTGATTGACCTGTCAGTGATCGTCATAATTTTTTCATCATGTTTATGGTATTGTTTTGGATCTCTTGGAATCACAAAAAAGCAGGGACCACAAAGAGTCTCCCATGGTCCACTTTGTACCTGGTCTCATGCAGTAGAAACAGAAAAACCATACAGACCTGATAACTTGTTATTTTACATCTTAAAATTATTTATGCTGCAGTGACATATCTAATCAATAATAAGAATTTTCTTACATTTAAAAAAATCTGTGTTGAGAGTTGTGAATATTATTGTTATCCCAGCAGGGGAAGGGCATTGCAAAAACTATACTTTTTTCAGGGTGACGTTCCTTTTTGAAGCTGGAGGATGATTTTGGGAGAAGGTTGCATGCTGTGTTGTGTCTGTCGGTCGGAGAAATCACATCACACGGCTGCCGTGATGGAGATTGTTTTGTTCTCTTCTTGTTTTTCCTCTGGTACACAAGGACACAAACCCTGAAGGTATATGGCTGGATGAAACATTGGCAGAGACGGAGGGAGAGAGAGACAGAGGGAGAGAGAGACAGGGGGAGAGAGAGACAGAGAGAGAGATGAGTGATCAAGGAAAGCTGAGGAAGAGGGCAGATTAAAGAACGACAGGGTGAGGCTCAAAGGCAAATGAACAGCAGGGGAGTTTGTTTGATTTTCCATCAGGAGCTACTAAGCCTGTCAGACCAGCACTTTGGTCCTGAGATAAAACTCTGAACAGCTTTTGGATTGACGGGTTGAAATTAAAATCTCATGTTTCTCAGAAGACAACACCAGATTTTGAAAAATTTTGAAAGAGATCCTGACGTTTCATCTACCACCGCTAACCGATCAAGTTTGTATCACCTTAGATAAAACTTGCACCAGGAGTTTTCAACATTTTCCAGAAAAGTAGATTTACCTTTGGGTGTCTCCAGACTTGCATGTTTGTGAGATGACACTACTGCAGATAACTTGACGAGGGCCATGCCGTATTTATCCACTGAAACGGGTACATATTGGTCTTACAATGCCATGTCTGCATACCTGGCCTGTAATGAGCTTACAGTGGATGGACCAATTTACTTGAAACTTGATATGTTTATTGATGACTTGGAGGTATAACTTTTGGCATGTGAACTGCTGTTAGGTTTCAATAGGGGTCACTGTCCTGTTTGCTTATTTTGAGAAAAAAAAAAGATGGAATAACTTGAAATTGTCAGAACAGATTTACTTGAAACTTGACACAGTTATTGACCACAATCAAATCTTAAATCTACCGGTACCAGTTTCTGGAATAGAAGGTGCTACTTCTTGTAACAACAAAAAGTGCTTCAAAATGGCTGAACCAATTTACTTGAAACTAGCCATCATCATTAACCACTTAAAGATCTACATCATATCTGAACTGAGGAAGTGGTGAAACATCATAAAAACATACCAGTCCAGTTGCTGGAACTAACATGCAAGAAAATCTACATCATATCAACTTTTGGGATACATGGTGCGGTGGCTTTTTTTGGCCTGATGCTATTGCTTGTTTTAAGAAAAGATGCAGTAATTCAAAAGTCTTCGATCCAGTTTACTTGAGACTTGCTCTGGTTATTAACCACTAATAATACCTGCATCCTGTCAACTTTATTGATAAGTAACACTACACTTTTTCAGTAAGGAGCCCTTCTGCTAGCTTCAAAGGTGATTGAATCAATACTTGAAACATGCTATGATCATTTGCCCCTTGAATATCTTCATCCTGTCAACTTTATTGATAAGTGCCACTGCTGTTTTTCAATGGTGGGTGGGGTACTGCCCACCCAGCCACTTGTGTCCAAAGTGGCTGAATCAATACTTTCCATGATTATTGACCACTATAACCTTCATCCTGTCAACTTTTTGGATGGTTTCGCTACTGCTCGAAATAAGGCAAGACTTTGAAAGATCACTGAAAATTCAGTGATTCGGTGCGTGCCTTTTTTTTTAGCGGATACCATGTGATTATGGGCAATTGAACAACCTCTAGTGTAACATACACTCATATTTGCACATGTGATACCATATAGATTTCAGTGTGTTATACATTGTTTCCTTGTAAATATCAATGTGGATAATAATGGGTTTTATTGATGTTATTGTATATTGTTAGTCTGCACATTTCTGAAAAAGACATATATTTCAGAATGTATTGTATAGTTTCAAACAGTCAAACATTAATTTTGCAGATGCTGCTGTAGTTTAGATTTGGTTGATTAATGTTGCATGTAACCAGCAGCTTATTAGTTACAGACTCTTAGCATGAATAGATTCATTTGCTTTATGTATTCACATACCCCAAGCTGTGATGAACAAATTAATATATATCACCAACAGTGAAAAAGGTCTTAAAGGCAAAGGATCCAGTCTTTATCATGACAGCTTTTCTTTTTAATTATCTACAGAAGGTTTCGCCTTTAATCTCTCATTTAGGGTTAAATGACTTATTTGACAGATTGTTTGTGCCACATGAAAAACTTGATGAATTCCCTTCGTATTCCACTTCATCCTTTATCCTTTGTCTAACACGAAACACGTCTCTTCAGGCTCCATCCAATCACACCATAATAAAGATGTACTGTCTTTGGATTTACCACTGCTTTCAGTGTTCAGCACTGCCAATGAGCCCGTCCTCGTAGCCAGATTTATATGCTTGGCAGTGTATCCACACATCATTGTTGGGCATAAAACAAGTCTTGGGATGTGGAGATGGAGTAGAAAAGGTGGTGAATTGAAAAATGTTCATTTTATTTGGAAAGGATACTGTTCTGAGGCAGGTTGGTGAAATTAGATGTCATGGGTGTGATTGCTTTTGATACTGATAGACTAGTCTGTCACATATGTCACAGGAGAATACTGTTTTTGTGCAGTTAATGTGTTTTCTATATGCAGAAAGGGCATATTGCTGTGAATTTCACACATGTTCCTTTGAAGATAACTTTGCAAAGCAATAAAGAACCTCATACCATCATGGCCACCAGGGAGTCTGCAGCAGCATTGAATTTACTTCATCCTGCAGAAATCCTCCACTGGGCTTCTAATGTGTCTTTACTGCCATAGAGGAGAGCTTCAGTGACTTTAACCCCACAGTGGCTTTACCTGATTTAAGGGTGAATCAACACCACCTGAATGACAAACTGGGCCAGACTGCTTCCCCTTCTGCTGCATCAGGCGTCTCAGTGTTTCTCGTCCTGCACCTCGCCAGTGGGGAGGTTGATGGTCACATGTGGTGTGTGCACTGACCATTCAGACCAGGGCGTCCCAAACTTTTCAAACACCCAAAAATGAACTGGGTCACCTCCTGGGGACCCAAACTCGGAAAAGGTCACTATAAACGGCCACAATGTGTTGTGTTCTGCAGTAAATATATCCACCTATGCAATGTGTTATATGTTTTTATCAAATATGTAATGAGATGGACAGTACATGAAGGAAAATTTCCAAGTAAAAAAAAATTAACAAACTAAGGAACAAAATGGACAAATACTGAATGACATGATGCAAAAAATATAAAAAAGAATGAAATGAGTGCCAATGTGAGTAGAAATTTTAAAAATAAACAGAATAATCAACGAAATTGGAAAGCTGAACAAAAAATCTAGAAACCAGGTTAATGTAAACAAACAAAATGCATAGAAAAATTTAACTAATCAAAAAAACAGAATGCAAAATAAGAAAATGAAGAGCATAATAATACAGCAACTAAAATGAACAAAATAATCAACAATATTAATTAAAATATAAAAAAATTAACAGACTAATTAAGGAAGTTAAAAAAAAAAAACTTTTGAGTCCTGAAAACAGATTTATTTATCATGTTTTAATTTAAATGCAAATAAGCCTAACTATAACTGTGAAATGTGAATAGCAATGAGATATCTTTTAAATATAGTTTTGAAATCTGTAGATTAATCTAAGTACAGTATTTATTTACCTTACATAAGTAATACATGCACTCTGGATATGTTTGTTCATAAGTTTACTTTTTAATTAAAAATCACTCCAAAAAAGGTTGTGTTTTAAATAGTTTCTTCAACTTCTGTTAATACAAATGGTTTAATAACATATATGAGTGTCCACCGCTACCTCAAACATATGTAGCATTTTGTAAAACTTCAACAAACATACAACATATAACAGAGTGTGATGAAAATGAGATGAAAATGAGAGTGGACGAACTCGATACTTGATAAAACATTTACCTTGTTTAAGGTTTGATCCATGGAGATGAAACCTGCCCTTGTCAGCTCTTCAGTGACTTTTAAATAGAATAAAAATATTTATTATGGTGAAGAGGGCTCTTTAGTGTTATGTGTGCACTGAATCAACGCAGGCATGTCGGGCACATCAGGTTACATCACATCTTTCTATTCCAAAATTATGTTTGCCTTTGCAGAAGTGGGACAACCGATTGTTTTCCTTCTCATGAGCATGTTTCCACACAATTTAAATTAATTGGATTGTAAATTGATCCTACTTTGGAGCTAAAACCCTGGAAGCCGGAGCTTTGGCTGCATACAACAGTTTAATCTGAATGCTAAATGTTATTAAACGCCTCCCCTGCTTTTCCTGTGTAGGACAGTGTGTACCTGGTAATGAGAAAAAAGCCCCAAGGGCCTATTGCATTCATTGTGCACCAGCATGGTTTAATTCAGTAATTAATTGCCTTAGTGCTTGGATGGTGCTGTAATGATTTGAAGATAAACAATATGACTTCACAAAGTGTTATCTCTGTTGTCTTTAAATCTAAAGAGCGAGGACATGCAGGCAAACAATAATGTTGTAATAATGAACTGATAAGAGCTACTGACCGATACAGCTGCACAGCTTCCACAAAAAACAATTTTATAGAGTTTTATTGAAGGAATACATTTATGTTGCGAGTGTTTCAGACCACGGCTATAATAAAATGTCATAAAATTGTATATAACATAGTCTGTTTTCAAGCATGTTGAGAACATGTCTGGTTAGAGCTCCATAATATGACCAAAAATGTTCTCGTGGTAAAAATGTCAACGCAAAGAGACAAAAGATTGCTAAAGACTTACAGTACAATATGCCAAAAGATGCAAAAGGAAAAAACAGCGCAGAAAGGTGATCAGAATGTAAAAGATGCAAAAAGACAAAACTGATACAGAAATGCGTAAGATTCTAAAAGCACAAAAAGGCAAAGTACTTAAAAAAAAAAAAAAAAAAAAACAGACAAAACATGCAAAAATGAAACTGACATAGAAGATACCAAAAAAGTGATATAAATTAACAATAGCTTTAAACTCTTTGGGTTCCTTGTATGGGAACAATGTTGAACTGTATTGTCCCTATTAAATAAATAAATGAAATTAAAATAAATAATTAAATATCACTGCATTAGTTATCAACACAAACTTATATTGTTAATTTTCCTTGTGACGGTGTAAACTAGATGAGGGGTCTGCAACCTGTAGCTCCAGAGCTACAATTTGCTCTTTAGCCCGTCCCCATTGGCTCCTGTGGCTTTATCCAATGATAATTCAATAATGATGAACACATTATAATAAAATCAAAATGAACAAAACTAAAGCACTAAGTCAACAACCAGAAGAAAAAAATGATCTAGATAATAAACAGAACCACAGCAAAACAGAAAAAAATCCAAAAATTAACAATATACCCAAGAAAATGAACAAAAAGAAGCAAAAATAATGAAAATGATTACAACAAACCTGAACAAAGTAACCCACAGCATAACAAAATAATAAGGAAACAGAACAAAAAAAATCACAAAAATTATTAAAATAATGGATCAACTTGAGGAAAATTAATACAACAATGAACATAATAGTTTGTAAACAACAGTCAATAAACAAAAAAACAAAGCCTGAACAAAAATCACCAAAGTATTCCACAAAATAAAAAATAATTAACTAAAACAATCACAAAAAAACGATAACCTGGCGACTCACCAAGGGCGTACCCCGCCTCTGAATTAAGGCAGTTGGGATAGGCCCCGGCCTCGACTGATCGCAACCGGGACTCTGCTAAGAGCAGAAGTGAACTGTGCATGTGTGTTAAAAGGAAACAATGCAAAATTAGAATATCGATACTCTAAGAAACGCATCTGGTACGGCTGTTTATGCTCTCCCAGCGGCCAATGCTAGCTTAGCCCTTAGCCATCGGCGCTACAGTGACAACTACCATGTAGGGATGTCCATCTTATTTAAACATCATCGTGATAACAGGTGACAAAAGTCTCACTAGCAAGCATTTGTGAGACTTGGGAATGGGATTTGCTTTGTTTTCTAGGAGATGTGTAGACTTTTGTGTTTTATGCTTTCTGGTAGATTTAAGGTGAGAATTTTCCTTTGCAACATGGTGGAAAAGTCAGTAAAAACAGAAAAGCATGTCATAAGCATTTTAGTGAAACTGTAAGCATGGTGAATGTCTTGCTTACTTTCTGTCTGCAAATGGATAACAAGTGTCTTCTATACCGACCAGCAAATGAAGAGGACACTTACAATAGTACTTCATGTATGAGGATAAACACATCCAACTGATGAATAACATCCAAAGTGGTTGGATAATTGCCCCATCATGTTGTCAAAACCCAACCAAAGAGTTAGAACCAATGGTGGATAAAGTACATGGAAGCAGTACTTAAGTAAATGTACTGTTACTTTACAATTGTAATGACTCAAATAGAAGTACTGGTACTCATAAAAATAAGTACTTGAGAAGAGTAAAAAAGTACTAATTAAAAACTATTCAAGTAGTGAGTAACTTGTAGGTGTGATTCATTTATTCCAGCCTCATATACTGCATTTTGATTGGCTTACTTTTAATTTATATATATTTTTATATTTAATTTAGCATTTTTCTCACTTTGTTAATGTTTTGTAGGTTGTTTCATTAATTTTATTAATATATTTTTAAATTATTTTGTTCATATCCTGTTATATTGTCTGTTTTTTTTTTCATTTTTGTTATTTTATTAATTTGTTTGCTCCTGTGCTTGCTTTTTTGTGGATTAAATTGTCTATGTTAATCATTTTTGTTCTCGTTTGCTCACTTTTTAATGATGTTTTGTCAATTATTTTGCTAATTTTTTCATTTTGTTAATATTTTATACATTATTTTGTTCATTGTTACTATATTTTAGATTTTGCTGATTACGATGTGTATTTTGGCCATTCTGTTAATATTTAATTTATTACTTTGCTAATTTCAATTTATTTTGTTGATTGACAGGTATTCATTATAATATGGGATAAGTTTGATGAATCATTGCAGCTGTAATTGATACTTTACACTCGTTGATTGCACTAGATGGTTTAAATGCAGGACTTTTATTTGCACCACAGTGATTTTATACGGTGGCATTGGCAGTTCGACTGAAACATTTTGGAAGGCAGATTTAATCTATAATAATAAACACCAGCCTTACATCTGAAATGATGATCTCACATGTATCTAGTTGCTTTAAAACTGTGGCCATTGTTAGTAACAAAACATAACTCTATGTCCTAATAAGCTGTCTACACTGATGAACTTTGGTTTCCCTTTTTACAGGATGACAATGTGCTTCAGAGTGTAATTTAATTAACACTTTGTATGTTAATCTGCTTTTGTGCTTCTTTAGCAGTCAGATATCTTGTTTTTCTCCTCCGGTGGCAGACTTTTAAATGATTGTTTCACTATTCGAGTACAGCACCTCTGCTTCTCATCTCTCGTGCTCTGCTTACACAGCAGAGGCTCAGAGGAACCGCAGACGCTCCTCACAATGTAGATGACAGGATAACAAGAGAAAGAGAAATGAATGAGGAAGGGAAGCGGGAAACAGAAAGAATGGACAGAGTGATAGAACGGGAAGCGAAAAGGCCAGGGAGGGAGGATAAGCCATGTCTCCCTTGTCTTGACATTTCTCTCTGTCTCTCCTGGGAGTGAATACCTCGATATAAATGCCCCAAACTGATGATGGAGTGGGACAGGAGGAACAGGAGGAGGAGGAGGAGGAGGAGGGTGGAGAGCGGGCCTTGTTTGATGTGCATTAGTTATTACACGTAGCAGAGACGGCCTATAATTTGGTTTCAGGGTGATGTAATTAAAGGGTTCGGGCCTCAGCAGTTTTCTCCAGGCTAATTTGTTTAGGAAACGCTGATTCCTCGCCGGCAGCCTGTGACGATACAGTGACTCTACTGCTGTTGCTGGTGGTCATGGCAACAGGATGGCCCACAGGTGTCCATATTGATATCTTTGTTGAGCTAGCTGCTCCCTCAGCGGGTTGCATTTACATTCAGCACTTTGCAGCAGGTACTGCTTATCCACATGGGGAGAAAGGAAGTTTTAACTGGATTAGCTGCTGAATTTTCCAACAACAGGGACTTTTTGGTACAATTAACAAGCCTTGAACCTCATTTGCCCCCAATACTAAGGCTGAATGATACGCAAAGGAGATCATACTGCAAATATGGTGACAAATACTGTCATTGTGATAAAAATCAGGTGCACTTGGCATAGTTATTTTAATGGAAATGCATATATATATTGGGGAGTCTCACAAACACACACCTTCTCTTATTTGTAGCCTGTGGCATCTCTGCAGCACCACTCTTTCACCTATTTGTGACACATTTCATCTGTATTGTAAAACTGCATTTCCTGTAATTTGGATATTGCACTTGTGTGATGTGATTTCTACAATGTTTCTAATAACTGTTCAGCCATTTACTTTCCGCTAACAGGTTATATTAGATATTTGGTAAAGCAGAAACACATGTAGCAGTGCAGTAAGAGAGAATGAAAACTAAAACACATTTAGATAAAAAATTTGTGGCAATATTAATTTGGGAAACAATATATATCAGTATACTAAATATTAGATATGGGCAATTTTTATTGTTACAACCATAGACTGTATATATTATGGACACAGTGACCGTGATGTCATCCATTAGTTTCTGAAGGGCCATTTTGAGGCCAGTCGACTTGTCACTTCCTGGACGGCATCTTGGAGCCAAAAACAGGATGTAACCATATTTGGACGAACCGCAGTGGGGCTTACAAAGCGTTCATGCCAAGGGAATCATGGGAGAGCCAACATTAGCCGCTGTCTTACTATTGCAGTAAAACTTCACCATGCAGTGTCAAACAAAGTCACATCACAGTGTTGCTAGTGTAAACACTTACCCACAGCTGCAGTCGAGTGTGTCTCATGTTTAACTATGAACATATTGAATAAATAGAAGATACAAAGCTCTGAATCGGTTCGACTTCACGATACCGAGCTGCTGCTACAGCGACATGTCAATCAAACCCCAGCACGGCAGTCATTTGTCTGATTATTTGCAGTAATATCTATATAATGACGCAAAAAGTTAAAGATGGACCATCACATTACTTATTAGAGGGTCCAAATAAAACGTTTGAGATCATAATGACCCATGAAAAAAATGTATTTGCTTAGTATTTTCAGATAGAAGTCCAGTGTATCTCTGGGAAAAAAAGCTTCTTGGAGATGGCTGATCGATTCCAAATTGGCCAAGCGGTGGGATTACAACGTACAGTTACTTCCGCATTGGCCTCATTGAACAACCCCGGTCGTTGCCCCTTGGTTACAACATACATGTGTCATGCTCTATGTTTGGTCCTGTAACCTATGATTGTTCTTTAGCGTTGGGTATTGTGTGGGATTTTTCCAATACTGGTGCCACATCAATACTTTTAAAATGGTGTTAGTGCCAAGATTGTGCTTACCGTATTTTCCGCACTATAAGGCGCACCTAAACGCCGTCTATTTTGTCCAAATATGACACTGCGCCTTATA
>JAQQAE010023584.1:0-10011 GCA_029823295.1 Pseudamia nigra
TGATACAATTCATAGTTGCGGGGGGTGCACAAAATGTTTTATTCTTCCAAGGGGATGTGGGAGGGGGGGGTAACAGAAAATAATTGAGAAGCACTGCTCTATGGGAAAAAAAGGTTTCTTGGAGCCCGGTGAACAGTTCCCCAGCGGCCAAGCAGTGGTATGACAATTTAAAGTTACTTCTGCATCTGCCTTACTGAACAGCCTCAGTCGTTGCCCACTGCAGGGAGTTTCTTATGGGTAAGCTATTGTTAACTGCTAGCTGCTAACTGCTAGCTTACTGAGTCAATAAAACTTCACCAAGCGTTTTCAAACAGTAATTTTATGGTGCTATTAGTGCAAACATTTACATACAATTACAATCAAGTGTCTGTCAGGAAAACCTAATATTCTATTAAATAAATAGAAGATATGATGGCTTGGTCTAACCTAACCGGCAGTTTAGGTTAGCCCAAACTGCCAGTTACCTTAATAATGGAGCAAACCTTAATAATGGAGCAAACCGTTAAAGATGCACCACCAGATCACTTATTACACCAAATAAAATGTTTGAGACCATGATGACTTACTGTATGACATAAATCTAGTCACTTGGTATTTTCAGAGGGAAGTCCAATATAATTAGGGAGTCAGGGCTTCTTGGAGCCCAGTGAACATGCCACAGCGGTCAACGGTGGTATTACAACTTTGAGTTACTTCTGCAGTGGCCTGACTGTACAGCCCAATGTACTGTATAAAACCATGTGTGGGATAAACTAAAATTTAACATATGCCAAAAAAGCCAAAATGAACATAGACCAAAAAATATTCTGATTTATAAAACTGTGCGGGTACACACCTGCATGCAGTTTACCATTTATAAATGCTGATCTGTCTCAAAGCTTGTGTTATCTGTCTCTGCCTCACAGACCACCCTGTCCACACCTAGATTCCACCTTAAAAGGTCAATGCAAAGTGTCTCATATAGGTACAGTTAGACAGATATTCACAATCAATAGCTCATAAACACAAGTTAAAAGACACATCATACCCTCTGTCTGATTGTAGTGAGTTAAACAACAAGGTACAATTGGAGTTTCACTGAAGTAAGCCATCCTTCAAATGACACAAATTATATTGATCTCTATGTGAGACCGACAGAAAGACAAGTGTGTGGGACCATCTACAAAGTGCAACAACAAAAGAGATGCCACAAATAATAGCTTCACAATGAAGCATTGCACAGGCATGAAAGTCATACATATATTTATTACCTCCTCATAGTGATACTGCAACTATTAGGTTAGGAAAAAAACAAGAAAAAAGAGCAGAAATAACAACACATAATAACAAAAATTGTTGCACTTTGTAGACGGTCCCCAGACACTTCTGTTGGTCTCATAAGAACCAGTTTCATAATAGTGCAGTTTCATTAAATCATCCAGCCTTCAACTGGGATGAACTGTATCGACGATCTGTGTGAGGACTGCGCCTGGTTTCTGAGGTTGGTTCTAATAAACTCTGCAGCAGAGGAAGCTCTTGGTCTTCTTCCTAGTACAGTCCTCATGAGAACCACTTTATTTAATGACAGTTTATTTAATTAGAAAATTAACAAATAAGAGACAATGAACTGAAATGTACTTAGAAATTCAATTTTCAATTCCATCCAATACAATTGTATTTGTATAGTGCCAACAATAATTCAAGATTATCTTTAGGCTCTTCACAATTCAAGACTGAAACCTCAAGAATATACATACAACAGGACGTCCGAGAGGAAGCTTACAAATGTCTTTACATAAGGCATAAAGTTACAGGTGGAGTCTTCACAAATACATTGTGCACTACCATCACATCTAAATTTACAAATTAGTGATAAAAAGGCTGAAAGCATGAATTTTAAATTGTTTTGCTGCACCTGCTTTACTCTACTGCCTTGTACAGACTGTTTTTCCACTGAAAGAAGAGAAGCGGCTACGCATCTCAGGAGATAATGTCTATTGACTATTGTCCAGTGGAATCATTGAGAAGTGGCAGTAATCATAATATTTTGCAAGAGACAATACATTCATTGATCTTATGAAATAAAAGAAAGACTGAAAGTGATGGGAACCATAGTCCTAAACCATATCTAATAAAACTGCTTGTCAAATTGTTGTTTAACAAAATAATCTTTTCTACTCTTGATCCTGAATATCTGAATGTGTGTGTTTTTCCTGCATAATCTACTGTACATTGGAATGAGCACAGCATTTTTCCCCCCGTTTAATCCATTAAACAACAAAAGCCCTAAGTATTATTGTGGACATACTGTCGGTTGGAACTGAATGATATGTCAGTCCTAGTTTCAATGAGGCATTGAGGGGGGAAATGAAACGGAGCACAAAACTGCCATATGACAGGACAGCTGTCAGTGAAGAAACTCTCTTCTCTTGCTCTTTGGTTCTTTTTTCAGAGTAGCAGGAGGCCGCTTGGAATTTGGCAAGTGCGAGCTGAAGCAAAGAAGTTTGTGTTTGGCCTAGAAAGCCAATTAAATCAAGTCACGTGTGAATAATTACAATTCCAAACTGATGGTAAAACAGAGGAGCCAAGATGCCTGGCCACATTGCAACCGCTACTTTTTGGTTTGTTGTCAAAGTGTCGAGTTCACAGTTATCATAAAGTACTTTTGTTGATCGTCCAGTTTAAAACAAGCTGTTTATATTCACTTTGCCAAGTATTCTAAAATGTAAAAAAAACAAAAACCTCACATACATTGAAGCTTTTAAAATTACACACATACAGATATTAATTTAAGTGCTGAAAGTTGTTTTTCTGTTCAGACCTTGCAGTCACGGAACAGCTGATCAAATCCGTGCTCTCCAATCAGCCAGGACACATTTGGAGGTGGTCTGGGACACATTTCTCTGCATCATCTCAGTCTGAACATGCATCAGCTGGGGAAGGACTGCTTACTCTTCTAATGTTTTATGTCTAATGCACTATCACTGAAATATTACAGTGTTTTAAAGAGCAGTGAAAAGCCCCAAAAAGTTATATGAGGAATGCTTTTTCTGTTTGTGCACCCTGTGCATATGTAAATGACTCCACCTTCTTTTGTGGCCCACACCTCATGCAAGTGACATCTTTTTCACACTTTTCGCACAAGCTCCTAAAAATTTAACACAAAAAAATGTATCATGTTGATGCTAATAAAAAAAAAGAAAAAGAAGAAGCACTGTAAAAAGTGAGATTAGGGTGAATTAATAGACACAACATTAATGTAAAAAATAGACTAAAATACAGTACATAACAGAATGAAGCATATTTAAATCATACACTATATAAAATGTAAGCAGAGATGTGCAAAGTAAAAATAAACAGTACTGAAGTAAAAGTATTGTTACATCATAATTATAATGACTTAAGTACAGGAGTACTTGAGTAAGAGTAAAAAAGTTCCCCATACAAAAGAACTAAAGTACCTTCATGAAGTGGAAGTTAATAATTATAATAAATCATACACTGCATGGCCAAAAAAAAGGTCACCACCTGGATTTAAGTAATTGCACAGAGTACTGTAATGTGTATATTTGTACTAATTTACATTTTTACACATCACGATTTTTTTTGATGAACCTACTTTTTCGTGAAATCAACTTGGTTATCAAATAGCTTGCAAGTGATTACACCATGTATACTTCATATTTTAATGTAATTTTTTATTTGAATGTAGGTATTAGGCTCTTTATGACTGAACAAAGGAAACTACTTATGTAGCTGAGATGAGATGATGAAAACTGAAAACCTAAAACACATCTCCGTCAATAAAACCGCAATTTCATCACAACAGTCAAGTGCTGGAAGAATCAATTCCGAATATTGTCAAGACAATATTGTAAAAAATGGTTGTTAGTTTTAGCAGTGGAATTAGTCACAATGCCCTGCTAACAATATGAAATGTTTTACTTTTTTCCTTTTAGTCTCCTTATCAGAGGGGAACAGAAATATTATAGGCTATGATTTACCAGAAAAAAATTATTCAATTGTGCTTCTTTTTTTTTTGGCCAGTAGAAATATAGCATGAATTAAATGAACATCACATCTTTCAGTCCCTTTCATCCCATCTTCGTTTTAATCACATAAGTGCTCACATGTCTAAAGGTCATAAAGCTGGCCTGGTCATTTTAACATTTTGTTACTAAAATATTAACACAGTGCTCATCAAAAAACACATTCAAAATTCACTCCCTTTCTCTTATGTGGATGAAGAAGAATGGATGGTCAAGTGAGCAACAGACAGAATGAAATGAGCGAGGAGCACTAATGCAGCACAGTGATTATGCTCAAAAGAAGAAATAAACTCAATCTAACCGCCTTACAGTGTAAGTGGATTCTGCAACTGTGAGTGTGTCTGCCTCTCAGACGGAAGTACACCACGTTAAAAGTAGTACAGTAAATGAGAAGATCACAGTGAACTGAATCACTAGTTTTTATATTGTTCTGCATGCAGATAATGTGCACTGCTGTTATTGGCCAGAGGCACAAACATAATCTCCAAACAGAAATGTCCTGAACACAGCAAAACAAGAGGAAAATGGCAACAATGACAAAATATGCCTCTGCAGTCAAATCCAGACAGAAGTCAGAAATAATGACTGAGAGGGATTATTATGATGATGTATTATTGTGATTTCCTGAGGCCATGCACACACATAACCAGGTATCTGGAAAAACTGATATTTTCTGATGTGTACGATGTTATAATTGAAAATGGATGAGGGAAAATATCTGTTTCTATGAATACCTGGCCTGAAGTATCATGAAATGTGGGTTCAACCAATTACTTGTTTGAAACCAGTTTCATGTTTTCTGTTATGACTTTGAGTGTCCATGAGGTGTCTTGTCTCCACAAGCTCACAGATGTCATCATGAGGAAACTCTCAGCAGCATGTGCTGTGCTTACAGTATATTAGAAGATGAAAATATGTTTCAGTGCATTACACCCAGATCATATTCAACAATGAAGACTTTTTTTTCTGTGCCTGCTAAAATTTCTAAATGACATTTGGGTAAAAACAGGAATGTGTGCCTGCATACAGCACTTTTTGTTTGTTTTTCCTTTTGAATCCCTTTTTCAAAGCGTAGCCTGCTACAATCATCGTCTCCCCATGCTGTAACACTGCAGGCAGCTAGACCTTAGCCTTAATTGTCTTGTTGGCCTCATTGTTCCTCAGTGCATTTCTTAATTACAGCATCTCTGATTCAGTTTAAGGTTATTTCATGTACCCTGCAGATCATATAAATCCAGCAAAATGTTTTGTATTACCTGCAGTGCTGCATCTATGAGTTCTAAATGAAATCTAAATGACTTACCTCAAGCAAAGGTAAGTCATTTACAATGACCTAAAGTTTTGTGTGATATTTAGAGGTCAACATTGTTCAAGAAATGTGCTCCAGTTGAATTGTGATACAATGTGTTTGAAAGCCAGTTGTGGGAACTGCATATTACAACCCATAATGTCATCCTGCTGTGGTGCGACATGTACTGTAGTGTCTTAAAGTGCCCATGGTATGCTCATTTGCAGCAATTTAATTTTAAAGAGGGGTACCTCTAGATTCTCTAGCTTTGCACCCATCGTAAATCAAAATAGTGTGTAATTATTTCAGAGTGAAAACACAAGTTGACAAATTACTGGATTTACCTCATTTGGAGTATCTGGGGTGAGGGAAGGAGTTTAGCTAGGTAGCTTCTAGGGGGTGTAACAAAATCAGAGTATGGTACATGCCTTGGTTTTTAGGTCATGGTTCTATTTTCGGTACAGTAATGGAACAAAGTACAAAATATAAGGCTGCTTATTTTTTGTGTAAACAGGAATAGCTTTAATGAACCATTGAAAAGGAAACAATTAATTTAAAATAAAACAAAAAAATGCAAACTGCTGGCAGTAAATTCTCCAATAAATAAAAGATTCTCAAATAAACAAAAGTAAAAATGTGTGCAATAAATTACAAAATAAATATGAAATAACATATTTAATAGTCTATCAATCTTTTCTTTTTAGGAAAGTGCAACATGTAACAAGTGTTACAGTCCCTGTCCCTCATTAAATGTGTTCAGTGTGGGAAAGCGGTACACCTCTGTACTCTACCAAATAACCCGTACTACAAAATCCGAATACAGATATATGTAGTATTCCACCCCTAATAACTTCATTGCTTTTCTTTGTAAACGGCAGAAGTCCTGTGGGGGATGTAGTTCAATGCAAACTTGTATAACTAGACATTTCTGAGCACTCTAGCAAGAAACAAGTTAACAGTGAACAGATGTTACTATTACTATTTTTATCAGGGTTATTGAGCCATACTGCTTTGTGACTGCTGCCCACAGAGCCATGTTGTTGACAGATACTGCTCCTCTCATTTTAAGACTTTGACTGTCACCCACCGAGTTGCTGCTGTAACTGTTTACATTCCTCTGGAGCCTAAGGTAGCCCTTAGCCACTACTACAGAGACAATGACCTTCTAAGGAAGTCCGGCACATTATAGTATCATACTGAGCCTAGTTGAAAAAAAAAAGCCTTGCACCTGAGTTTGTGTGACTTGTGAAAAGTGAGTGACTTCTGCAAAGGATTGCTAGGAGATGGGTAGACTTTGTTTTTTGCATTCTCTGGCATGTTTAAGGTGAGAATTCACCATTGCAACATGGTTGATAAGTCAGCAAAATGGAAAAGCATATCATGGGCCCTTTAAATACAAGATGGAGGGGGACAGGCTTGGTGATGTCATTGATAAACTCTTTAACAGGGGTAGGTTAGAGTTGCTCTGGAATAAAAATGGACTTAAACTCAGGACCCATTTTCATTTAAAAACAAAATTAAACTTTTAGTGGTATTTTACCTTAACTTAATCAACTGGTTTCAGCGTCAAAAACGAAGCAAATGTTTGGCATTGCTATTGCCTACATCTATGTTGATGCATCTGTGATAGTTTGTGTCACACTAATCTGGTTTCCACAAGACCCATCCAAATCTGTGTAACAACATTCTGTACAAGATATGTCCCAGATTTGCCCAAAGTCATTTACTTTCTCTCAGTGATAATACTGCCTGCCCTGTACACTTACAGGGCCGTATTTTGGATGTATAAGGTGCAAAGTCTAAAGTGCATTTGGGAGGGTGTGGACAATTCAGGCTCATTATCTTGTCAGGGTGAAAATGTGCCAGGCACATGGTTCAAACAGGTGGAATTTACCTACTTAATTAACGGTGGGAGTGTTTTTTTGCATAATACAGAACAAACCTAAGTGTGTGCCATTCCCTTTAACACTCGTCTGCATGATAGTATTTTTTTTAAATAATACGTCCAGGTTCCATTTGCTATTTGAAATTAAGGATAAATATAAGTAAATGCAGTAACAAGAGGCTGAGCGACTCAGAAAAGTATACTTTTTTTTTTTATTACATAAATTCAGGTGCTGAAGATTTTATGGAGCTGTGTGTGCTGGAAAGCAGGCATTTTCACTGAGGCAAGATAGGAAGACGCCATCCGCTTTCCACTATGCAACAATGCGCTGGGTGGAAGATGGGGCCCATACTGGGTACTGAGTCTGTAACTGTTAACGTAAAAAAAAGGTAACTGAACGTATGGTGTCCTTATGTGGTCATTATGTATGCCACCTAGGCCAATTTCACATAAACCATAAATTCCCTTTGTTTCTCTGCAAGAAAACTCAGTCACTTGAATATTAATAGTCATGCCTAATGTACAGTACATTTAAAATGAAAATACATCTCATTGAGCTCCTCCACAACATGCAGTATTAATGGTGGCCCGCACTTTAATATTTTTGGGTTTCTCACCAAAATAACATGGGTCTTATTTCTGAAAACATATCATTTTGGGATTAGCATAGTTTTCAATCAGAAGATTTGAAGTCTCTATGTTCCCTTTCTCAAATTCTCATGTAGGCCTATGGTTGTACTAGGAAACTGTGCATTATTTCTTAGTGCACGCTGTGGTATGTACAGATGTTGCTGCTTGACATTTCTCCACTGAAACACAGAACTCCCAATAAAAGTCATCACTTATTTGCTCTTCAAGTTGCTGACCATCCAAGTTATCAGACAGAAGGATGGTTATACATGTACTCTATGTCCTTGTGAACTTGATCACTCTTTTTTAAACTCTTCAACACTATAACCAACTGGATTTGGTCCATACAAAGCAGCCAAATTGATTAAATTTACCCAGGCAACATTTTATTCTCCTCTCTGTCATTGCACCTCATAACAATGTAAAGTCTCCATTCATAACACAAGTTTTTCCCATCATCAGCTGTGTTCTACCATCTTGTTTTATAATGAAAACAATTTTTACACACAGAGCACTTTATAAGAAAATCAGTACAATCAATCTTAAAATGACAGTGAAAATGGGAATTATAAACTTATACGCATTTTGTCTCTGTTATATGCAATTTGACATATATTTCAGCTTACATACAAACAAAAGCTGTTACCTAAAAACTTGTCTAAATAGTGTACAACATCAATCCAATTCAGTAGGAGCAAATGTTAAATGATGGCTGTTACATAAATACAGTAGAAAGCACTGAGACAGCACGGACAGTTTCTCTTCATATCGGGATGCAACAATTAAAAAAACAATAAAGTTATATAAATTGTCAATTTTTATAGTATTTTATTATTAGTTCAATAGTTATTCGTGAAAAATAATATTTCCATGACGGTGGTTTTCTTCCGGATCTAGCTCCATAAAAATTGAAGATGCGTCAAATCCGTGGACACATTTGTGAATCAGCAGACTTTCTTCTAGAAGTTTGGTGTCAGTGACGTGTCCATAGCTTTATTTGCCACCTTAGAGTAGTAATTTTTCCTCAGCCCCTGTAAGTATAAGCTTTCTGGATCACAATGTCCAGAATATTGCCCATATCTGGATCAAACATTGTGGTTTGATATAATCTATTATGTTGTTATCCTATGTTTTTTGGCTACATTTTCTGGCTGTTATTTGTGGCGTTACAAGGACAAATTATCTCACAATGGTGAAGTATCTTTTTAAAAATCTTCTGGATCCAGACGATGATCCAGATCACAGCCAGAATTTAATTGGTCTTTATGTCATTTCTGGCCTATCCTGAAAATTCCATCCAAATCTGTCCAGAGCTTTTCGAGTTATATTGTAAACAAACAAACAAATAAATAAACAAACATGGACATAAAAACATAACTTCCTTTGCATAGGTAATAAATACTCATATGGGTAAAATATCTGGATGATACATAAAATGTGTAAAACACAATTTTAACAAAAGTCACAATGGGAGGACTTCAAAACTAATTTTAGTACCAAAATGCTATGAGTGTTGTATCCTCCATAAGTTTTACAGTACATGACAAATATGCAGCTTTCTAACAGTGCCTACAAAGTTCAAAACCACAGCTTGACATTGTGTAAGAGAGGGAAGCAGATAGTCTTAGCCTGCACACAGAGGTTTGTGTTCATGCCTTCCTTTTAGAAAACAGATTTGTGAAAGAAAACCTGCATGCATCAATACTCAGTTGACTTCAGCGCAGTGCAGTGTAACCCTCTGTACATCAAAGAGTCAAGCACAGAGTTGTGCATATTTCCATAGTAATAATCTCTATTAACTGAATTGTAAGTAGTTTCTGCTGGAGTCCAATTAGATTTGATGTTTGAGGGGAATAAAAAGGGCACTGAGGACTTTGTATGATGTATTATTGAATGGAAATTAATGGCAGCTTGTTTTGTCAGCTGTTACTGGCTATCTCTTCCACCATCTGTTGTCTTATAGAGAACCAAAGACCTCTGTTCCTCTTCTTACAGTGTACTTCTTTTTACTTCTTTCAATCTGTCAAAGGAACAGTCTCAGATAGACAGTCCTTATCTTGTGGATTCATTTTTTAAGAGAACGTACAAATAGTATAACATATTGTGAAATGTCATCAGAAGTAGCAGTGGGAGATATTTCAAGATGGAACTCTATAGTTCTTTGTTGAGTAAAGATTTCA
>JAQQAE010023585.1:0-10010 GCA_029823295.1 Pseudamia nigra
TTGATCTTTAGTTCTATAATACTGTACTTATTTTTTATTTAAAATCTACAAAGGTTTGAATTTTGAGTGTTTAAATATGAGAGAAATGTGAAAAAATGTTAATGCCAGTCTGAGAATAGTGTATAAAGTGTGTGGAGAGGGGTTTTACAGCCTTAAAACAAATACGGTGGTGCCCTGGCTAACGAATTCAATCCGTTCCAGCGTCGCGTTCATTGTGCGAATCGTACATTAGCCAAAGCGAGTTTTTCCATAGGAATCTACTTTGCGGATCTAGCCTATCATGGGTTATTTTTAGAACGTAATCCCCGCGATAAACGAGGGACCACTGTAAATGCAAGCTTGTGTAGCTCAAAGTGCTCTTCCAAGAAACAAAGTAACGATGAGCAAATGTTACTTTTTGCATTACTAGCTGGGTTACAGAGCTGTGTGGCTGCCTGTAGCAGTGTGCCTCTGCACCCAGTGGGCCTTCGATTGGCAACTGACAACTTTGTACCGAACTGCTGTGTGATGATCATGACTAACACCAGGCTGCCCCCTGAGGTCCCCAACACAGCTGTGCAGATAGCAGGATGCCTCATCCACCGGAGCAATTGCAACCATGACTCTGGTAAGAGCAAAGGATGTGGACTGTGCATTTTTGTTAATGACTGGTGCTGACAGAGCCAAGCTGTTGACAGATTCTGCTGCCCTCATCTTGAGACTTTGACTATCACCTGCCAAGTTTGCTTTTGTAACGGTTTACATTCGTCTGGAGGCAACACTAGCCTTGCCCTTAGCTACCTCTACAGTGAGAATGACCAGTTAAGGAAGTCCAGTACACTATAACATCATACTGCTTGAACATCATAGATGAAAAAAAAGTGCTGCAACCTAAGTGTTTGCGAGATTTGCGGAACACAAATTGCTTCTTTTTCTAGGTGATAGGTAGTTTGTTTTTTTAAACTTTCTGGAATGTTTAAGATGAGAATTCACTATTGCAACCAGTGGGCAATGACTGGGGGTGTTCAGTGAGGCTGTTGTGGAAGCAACTTAATACCGCTGTTGGCCACAGGAATGCTGTTCAATGGGTTCCAAGAAGCCAGCTGACTCCCATAAAGTTACACTGGACCCTATGAAAATACCAAGTGAAAAAATTTTTGTCACGAGTCATCATGTCTTAAATATTTTATTTGGACCCTTAAATAAGTGTTCAGGTGGTCCACCTTTAACTTTTTGCTCCGTTATTAAGACATTACTGCAAATAATCCAACAAATCACTGCGTGCTAGGGTTCGCTTGACATGTTGCTATGGTAACTCAACTCGTCAGTGAAGTCAGACCTTCATATCTTCTATTCATTCAATAGAGTTTAGTTTTACCTGGGATACACCTGACTGTAGTTGTGATCAAGTGTTTACACTAACAACACCGTAATATGACTTTGTTTGGCAATGTTGGTGAAGCTTTAGATGATCATGATCATCTTTAATTACTCAATCACTACACAAGGTTATTATAAAATACTTGCACTGCAAAGATTTAAATAATCTAAAGCTCAGAGTATATTCCATTTCCTGAAGCTAAATTAACTTTTAAATGGAACTCAATCAAGTAACTCAGTTTCTTTAATAATAACAAACATGAGCAGGTAAATCAACACTTACTGCACTGTATTTTTCCCCACCTGTCACTGCTTTTGACAAGAGAAGCACATTTTAGGCTTTTGAAAATTCTGCACATTATTAGTAACCTATCATTTAGCATATGATTACCGCTGCATAAATAATGAATATCTAATTAGATAAGGGAATCAATGCTCAAGATTCTTCCCATTAAAAAACAGGCTGTTTTTGAAAATGATTGGCAGGCCTAGTTTTAGTTTTGCTTCTGGTTCTTTTTACAGATCAGTACCCACGCCAGCTGAAGTCTGTTTCAGATACAGCTCAGCGTTAACGGTGCTATACTTTTAAGTTTAGTCTCAGAGAGAAACATGCTGGCAGCTGAGAAAACAGACCCTGTATATCTGTGATGTTTCAGGGATCTGGGCCCTGTGTGTTTTTCTTTTCATGAACATGTTATTATAAATGCTAACAGTAAAACAATGAGAAATGAGTTCATAGCATCAGTGCCAAGAGGACATTTTACCAACTATCATTATTGGCAGAACCTGGCTCTCAAATAATGGCTGATGGCTTCTTAAGTGGAATTACTGAGAGAAAATAAGACTGCAAACGACTTTGATAGGGATGTCATGAGAGAAGATTAAGAAAGAAGAAGCAGACAAAAAAGAACAGACAGTTGAAGGAACACACTGCATAAATCAATTTATGTTTGCCTTTATGATTATACAAAGACATTACGGAAATACTCAACTGAGCTGGAAACAGTGGCAAACAATGTGGATGTAATGATCAAAAAAGTTATTTTTGTTAGTTTCACCCATTAAGTTAAACAGAAATAATAAAAATATTCACAATAATCTCAAATAAATGTGATTATGTCACTGATTTTTGAGAGTCAGGGCAAAACAGGTTTTAAAAATTACTTTGTTAGAATGCACACTGCATTCATTAGAGTTATATATTTCTGTAGAGAAACATCTTAGCTATTTAACCAAGAACAGGTTCTACATAAAAACATTGTTTTTAATAAACATGTTTTTCATTAAAACTTGATTTTTGTCCACTCTGTCAGACACACTAAAAAGTGTGTAATTTTAATTCTTCCAGTCCAACAAGAATCTAACGTTCTGAAAAAATATAATAGGGTTTAATTACTCTGATATGTAATTGAATACAATTTGCAAACTTGAGTTGTGATTTAACACTATTCTGAAAACTAATTTTCAAACTTTGCATTTAATTTAATGTTAGAAAAAAACTATTCCTTAAATAATTAAGATATAAGAGAATGAAGGTCTAATGGTCTTCTATTACAAAAACAACAAAAACTGAAGAAAAAATTAAAAATTTTCTTTCAAAAATTAGTAAAACTTACATCTGACAGAGTTGATGAAGAGATGACGAAGAGGTAACAGAGTTGACGATGAACTGACGGTGTTGATAAGACACAGAGTAATGAAAAAATGTGTTTTGAAACAGATGGAAGGGACAATGGATGAACTAACTGCTCTTCATCTTATATTGAAGATACATTAAAATATAATGAACATACTGAAAATCACTTCAAACTACTTTCTAACTACAACCCCATTTCCAAAAAACTAGAAACACTGTGTAGAGAATGCAATGATTTGCAAACCTCATAAACCCATATTTTATTTCCAATAGAACATAAACAACATATCATATGTTGAGACATTTCACCATTTCATGGAATATATTTGCTCATTTTGAATTTTTGTTGTAAAATTTTCATTGAACATTTTTCAGCAGTTTCTCACAATAACATCCCCAATCCACACTTTAACCAATCAACCAACTGGGCAGCAGCAGTTTTGAGCTCACTTTGAATTTGATGACAGCCACACATCTCAAAAAAGTTGGAACAAGGACAACAACAGGCTGAGAAAGTAAATGTCACAAATCAAACCTAACTGGAGGAGCATTTGACAACTAATTAGGTTAACTGTCAACAGGTCAGTAACATGCCCGGGTTTACAAGGAGTATTTTAGAGAGATGGAGCCTCTTAGATATAAAGATGGGCAGAGGTTCACCAATCTGTGACAAACTGTCTAAAAAATGTGGAACAATTTAAGAAAATATTCTCTAGCTTAAAATGGCTATGAAGATAAACCATCTACAGTGGATATTATGGATTCCACTGATAAAAGATTCAGAGAATCAAGGGGAATCTCTGTGCACAAAGGACAACTTGAATGTTAAAACCGGATCTTCAGGCTTTGAGGCAGCACTGTATTAAACATATAAAAAATTTTGGTCCAAAGGAGTCAACTGCGATTCTGGATCGTGTTCACATATGTCCTCTTCTTTACATAATACAGCTTTAACTTGTATTTGTAGATTACACGGGGAACTGCATTCACAGACAGTGATTTCTGGAAGTGTTCCTGAGCCCATGCAGTGATTTCCAGTAGAGAATCATGTCTGTTTTTAATGCAGTGCCACCTGAGGGCTTGAATATCCATTTTTAACTTTTTACTTGTGCCTTTTCCGCAGAGATTCCTCTGAATCTTTTGATGATATTATACACTGTAGATGTTGAGATCTTCAAATTCTGAAAGTGTTCAATAATTTTTAGACACAGTTTGTATTCATCTTTACATCTGAGAGGCTCTGCCCCTCTGAAATGCCGGTTTGATACCCAGTCATGTTACTGACCTGTTACCAGTTAACCTAGTTAGTTGTGAAATGCTCCTCCAGTTGATTTTAGCTTGTGCCAATTACTTTTACAGCTTTTTGTTGCCCTTGTTCCTTTTTTGAGATGTGTTGCTGCCATGCAATTCAAAATGAGGTCATATTTTCCATGAAATAATACAGTTCTGTTTCAACATCTCATATGTACTTTATGTTCTACAGGGAATAAAATTCAGGTTCATGAGATTTGCATATCACTGCATGCTTTTATTTACATCTCAACTTTTTTGGAATTGAGGTTGTAATATTGTTTTACAGCCAGATATTGTGAAAATCTACACACTGGCTTTTGAAATGAATATATAAATGCTGTGAAAATAATAAGCAGACCAAGGACTGACAGGTCAGAAGTGTAGGTTATACAGTATGGTTAAAAAATGAAATTCACGCTATATATGTACATTTACATGTAAATATAACTCTGAAATAACATTTTAATCCTTTATTACCGTATTTTCCGGGTGAAAAGTCACTCCGGTATGTTAGTCACACAAGCCAAAAAATGCATAATCAAGTAGAAAAAAACGTGCATTAGTCGCTCTGGAGAACAGGTCGCGTCTGTTCGGGTCTGAGGCGTGCCGCCGCGGGTGCGCGCCTGAGCTGCACTGCCGCTCGTCTCCTCTAGCGGCTGTCAGTGTGACAAGCACCCTATAGTCGAATTTATTCAAAATATAAGTTGCTCTGATGTATTTGTCGCTCCCCTCGCCAGACTATGCAAAAAATTGATTTTTAATCAGGAAAATATGGTAAGTTCATGAATAATATTATATTAGCACTTTAAAAGGTTTAGGCAGATTTGTCAACTCCGTCAGGTTTCATGTCAACTCCGTCAAACATGAAAACTGATGGAATTGACAAAAGGACAAGCATTTTGCCTCTAAAACATGTACTATACACTGCAGGTAGCTGGCTTTTCCTTATTTTTTCGCTCTCAATAACCTCAGTAAAATGCTTAAATTCAGTTTATTGTGGTTTAAAGTACACATTTTAATAGACAGACAGTGTTGACATGGTCCACCTGTGACCAAAGGAATATTGACATTGTTTGACTAAAATATGAAAAAGTTTATAACTTTACAGAGTATGTGTTTTGGTGATCTATTCAGTACAGCCAGGAAGACATGAAATGTCCTTAGTTATACAGCTGACCACGTTATTGCCTAATTTAAAGAGCTTTATGAAAAAAATGGTGGAGTTGACACAAACTGAGGACATGACTTTGAAAGGCAGATTTAAAAAAAAAAAAATCAGTTCATGCATTGTTTTACTGTATATATTGAGAACCATTCTTCTTAATTTGACACATATGTATTCACAATTGTAGAGTTTTTAAAGTTTTTTTTGGCCTGATTATTGTGACCTGTTGCTGAAGACAAATAAAATTACATAAGCCTTCTAACCACAGACCATACATTTCAACAAAATTTTCAAAAAAAAAAAAAAATGTGCTCTCAAAAAACAACATAGGTGTACACATTTCCTTTAGATTCAACTTTGTAAGTATGTCAATAATGATGACTGTCTTGATTTTTAATATAAATTACACTTTTCTGTGTAGGACATGTTTTTATCACAACTCTCAAGCATCAATGATGTAATAATTGTGGCAAGTCTGCTGATTTATTTATTACTACTTTGACATCATTCAGTTCAACAGATATCTGGATTCTAATAAAATTAAAGATACTTTTCTTTTTGTCAGTTTTCAGGCAAAGGAGCAGAAGTGATATCAGCTCATTAATTGACTCATTTTTTTCTTGTAGAGAACTATCATTACTTTATCAAATATGCACGCAGACCTGATATATATCTGATATATAATCCTCTTTTCCTGCAGCCTCTGCACCCAAGCAGCATGCTTTAAATAAAAAATCACTACCTTACATAACACACAAATGCAGTAGAAAGCTGTAGGTAACCAAAAACAAATCCAACAAAAGCCACTATGTTAGTAAAGTTATATATATGATGTGATCTCCTTCGTACAGACATATCTGCACCTCAGCCCGTTTTGAGTTGTCAGTGTTGTCAAAATAAAAATTTATGTATGAACATTTTGAGCACACTTAAACACTACAATAAGAGTGATAACCGTGATAATTTTGGTCACAATAATCATGATATGAAATTTCATGATTATTCTCACAGAACATACTTGTTTTTATAGGGGCTTTCTCTTACATTGACTGAAGTGAAGCTGAATTGTGGGAATGAATTACCAAATGGAATTTTTAACACAAATGAAATGCACTTTGAATTGTATTAAAAATCACATTCAACTAATACATTCAATTTCAAAAATAAAATTCAAAAATTAACATTCAATTTCAGTTTACAGTTTCAGTTTCTGTTGGCACAAATGTCAGCCCATACACACCATACCTCTTTGACTCACATGGTACAAAATTGTGTGCAGTTCTGGCAGTTGTGTAACTCTGTTTTCGAGTCTACCTTTCTGTCCAATCGCTAAACTCCTAAACATACTTCTGCTATAGTCTGGCTTAGTCCTTTAAAATCATGATGCCAGGCTCTGCTGGCAAAGGGGCGTCAAGATCTTAAGGGCCATCTGTGTCAGGCTTGCTCAGATCATCCCAGAGAATCTCTTGAGCAGAATCACTGCCAAAATAAAAATGCATATTAGCTTCAAATAAACATTTAAATCAGAGGAGGGTGTCCTGCCTAAAATGACAAAGTAAGAAACAAGGCCATATCAGTTGATGTTATGTGACCTGGAACAATCAGAAAATCTGCCTATAAGCTTACAGCTGTCGGTGACGTGTAATCAGAGCAGAGCTGTGATAAACGTCAAGAGCAAACAGTCATAAAAAACATCTGACTGAAAAAAAAAGTTTCATGACCAATGCGAGATTAAAAAAAAGTGACAGTGGTGACTCAAGTGGCAACTTCTGTGGCTGAGCCATGAGTCAAAATCTGCAGTCAGTCAGTACCTTCACATGCACAGCTTAGGTTGTAGCTCGACTAAGCTGTTTAACTGGGCTATTGTCGTTGTCCCAGAATATAGATATATATATATATATATACGGGAGTATAATCGATTTACTGTTGAAATCATCTGGCCTCGGTTACGGTAGGTGGTGATATGCATTCCTTCAGCTTGTTAGTATTCGGCCCTTTCTAGTTGACCGATGACATCACAGACCACAAAAACTGTTAATACCAAGCTAGCAAGTTAGCAACCCAGAGGTAAACTGGCACTACAATGAACAATTTTACAAATTTGTACACAACATACTTTTTGTCCGCTTTACTTTTTGTGCAGATGTGATGCACCCTATCCCTTCTGCTTATGGTGTTAAATGAAGGTAGACAAAATCGGTATACGGTCATGGAGTACATGCTGTTTGACTTCAGAGTTAAAATTTGGCACAGAGCTCTAGCACATGCACAGATCACCTCATCTTGTTCCAGTCCAACTGGTCTATATACATGTGGGAGTAGACCACTTTCATCCACATTATCTGGGTGTATTGGTCCAACTTCTAAAATTTTGATTTCAGACAAGCTAATATGTTTACAGGTACACTTGAAGACCAGTTTTAGTTGGACTCATGCAATAATTTGTTTTTGGCTTTCATCATCTCAAACCAGTCTGGCCATTCTCCTCTGACCTTTGGCATTGACAAGATTTTTTCATTCAGAGAACTGTTTCTCACTGGATATTTTCTCTTTTGCAATTATCTGTAAACCCTGGTGATGACTGTGTTTAAAAATCCCAGTAGATGAGCAGTTTTTGAAATTTTCAGACCAGTCCATGTGCCATCCAACCATACCCTGTTCAAACTCATGTGAATTACCTTACTTGCCCATTCTCATGCTCGGTTTAAATTCCGGGTCATTTTGATTGTGTCTACACACTGAACTGCTGGCACATCATTTGATGATGAGATACTGTATTTGCATTAAGTTGTTTTAGCAGGTGTATCTAATGTAGTGTAAAGTGAGTGTACAGTATGTCTGAGGTGGAAATGTGAGTCTACAAACAAGGGCCTGTTCTTTGTCCAGTCAGACCTGCTCTCGCCATGGGCCTCACCAGACTGCCTCTCTGTGTTTACTATTTATTATTATTACCCATTATTTACTTGTGTTTCTAATATGTACATGTCATTACATGTCATTTCCTCAATTGCTCCTCAGGGACAAATAAAGTTCTTTGAATTGAATTAAATGACTGTCCTATGGATAAGAATGCAACATAAACCACACAGAACCACACAGAATCCAAAATATGAAAAATGGGACAAAGCTTTGATTTGCTGCTGTTGAAACTATGATGTATTATTTGGGAGTTAAAACTGTAACTCCCAAATAATACAGTGCTGTAATGCTGAACCAAAATTGATGTCAGTGTGGTCAAGGCAGCTGTTTCTGAGCACTGTGAGTTACAACAAATGAGTTAAAGCTACAACAGTAAGAATATGTCAGAGTTTGAGTTTTCTGCTTGAATGGTGAAATCACTCCTCACTCATAAAGACACTCTTGGTTGAGAAAGATTAAAGGAAAGGAAGTGTGTGCTGTTGATGTGAGTCATTAAAGCAGGGAACCAAACATCAAAGGGAGCCATTCAAAAAGCAAAACGCTGATATATTTGAACATATTACAAGCTGTGTTTTGAACATTGCTTTCTTTTGATATGAGGAAACTTGAAATGGACATCACAAGACCTGCAACATATTTGAAAATGAACAATTACAGCTGAAAGAATAACTGGATTAATCACTCTGGTAATATTTCAAGCACCAATCCCATGGTGTTAACAAGTCTAAGCTTTGAAAATGGGATTTAATGTTTTTGATTTCTCCAGGGTTTACCATATATTTCTGAGGGGCTGTGGTTTACCTCAAGGCCCCTACAAAACAACTACAACAAACAACAAAACAACAGTGTGTAACTAGTACATACTGTGCACTCAGTTTCAGATACATTTTAGTAATTGTATTGTAGGTGATGGGAATAACCACATTCACTTGAGAGTGAGACATCTGACATGTCACTCACATGTTCAGGACTCCACAGTCGTCTAATCCAACACCCTGACTTTACATGCAAACAAAAAGCTGTTTTTCCCCTCACTCCAAAAAAGACAAAATTCCAAATATGCTGTTTACATGACCATAAAAAAATTAAACTTGACCTGGAGAGAGCACTCCACCCTTTCCCGGCTGAGGACCACGGTCTCAGATTTGGAGGTGCTGATTCTTATCCCAGCCATTTCACATTCGGCTGCGAACCGCTCCAGTGAGAGCTGTAGGCTACGGCATGATGAAGCCAACGGAACCACATCATCTGCTAAAAGCAGAGATCCAATCCTGAGGTCACCAAACCAAACCCCTTTGCATAAAAATTATGAACAGAATCGGTGACAAAGGGCAGCCCGGCGGAGTCCAACCCTCACCGGAAACGAGTCCAACTTACTGCCAGCATGCGGACCAGACTCTGGCACAGGTCATACAGGGACCGAACAGCCCTAATCAGAGCACTCCCCACAGAACTCCCCGACGGACACGGTCGAATGCCTAGTGCCAAATTATTTATTCAGTTCTACTTGTATAGCACCAATCATAATCACTGATTATCTCTAGGCGCTTCACAATTTGAAGCTGAGACCTCATGACTATACAGACGATCATTTGCATTCACAACTATGGCATACAATTAACCTAGTACATGTTTTTA
>JAQQAE010023586.1:0-10010 GCA_029823295.1 Pseudamia nigra
GGCGTGACCAACCTGGCAGATCTGTCAGGTTGGTCACGCCTACGAAGAGGGTAAAACAGCTGATGTGAAACGTCGCAGGACGTCAGATGATGTTTTATTTATTTTTGTACCATATACTGTATGTGTCTATTAAACTTCCGTAAGGGTGTTGACAAAATAATCTGTGCTGATTTGATTTCACTGTGAAGTGTTGTCATTGTCTACTTTTCATCCGAAAACATATTCAGATGTACACGACTGGTCAATCATTTTAACACACCACCCATTATTCTTTCTTTCTTTTTATTATTTTTAACATCGTACATTAATACTGAAGACATCCACATTATGTAAAAACACAAATTGAATTATGTAGTAAACAAAAAAGTGTTTAACAACCCAAAACATGTTTAATACATCAGATTGTCCTAAGCAGCCACATTTAGCTTTGCACACTCATGCCATTGTTTCATCAGATTTGTGTCTTGTTAAGAGTTCATTTGTGCCATGTGAGCAGCTTTCAAGTGGGCGCCATCTTGGATGCCACAGCTTGGGTGGGACTAATGCACTTTAGCTTGACTATGACAAGTAGTAATCTGTGATATCACAAATGACGGATATTCAAAATGACGTGTTTTTCCCATTGCCCATCTTGCTGTGTGGCTTTCTTAGGATTAACAGTACTGAGCAAGTTTACACAGCTATTATTTTACAACAGAGGGTGTATTTAAACCCAATAAAGATGGAGTTCCGCAGCATGAGACCTTTAAAATTTTAAGCTCACTTTTATGTTGTTGTGTCGACACCCCATGGGGGCATTTTATGGCCAGATGTGGACTTACTGTTCAGCTGCCTGTCAAGACTACATGCTTCTTTCACATGTGGCAGAGAGTTTTTCTGCTTTGAAAAGGAAAGAGATTTACTTTTCTTAGAGGCTCAATTTGAGTTGAGTCTAAAAAGGAGAATCTGGCAGCTTTAGAGAAAAAGTGTTGGGGTGGGGGAGATAAAATGCAGCTCAAAAAAAGCATGAGTGATGGAAAAGCCATAAAACCTGACAGGACAGATTCCATCAATTAAAAAAGCTTCTTGAGGAGCTCAGTCCTCAGTGAAAAGCCCAGCTCAGCATGCTACACGCTACTCCAACAGCTCACACGTACAGTTTGTTGAAAAGTGCAGAGATGCAAATAATGGAGGGTTATTATTTATGCCAATCAACTGTTTTTCAGGACTGGACAGATCACTGTGATGGAATATTTTATGTGTTACAACTGCAAATCTGCAATTTAGCCAGATAGAAAATGCAAATTAAGAAAGTAATATTGTACATGACCCTCAAAATGAGTAGAAAACACTGCTTTCAATTAACTAGAAAGCACTCAGAGAGCACAGACCTCCACCAAGGCAGCTCAGTTTCCCGTCATAGTGAAAAACTACCATTATCATTTGCACTTATGCTCGGTTCCCCCATTATGTTATTGCACCAAAACTGATATTACATTTATTTGACTCTCATTATTGGATTCTTTGACCATGAAAACCTACCATGAGCATTTGGAATCACAAACTAGTTCACATTATTAGTTCAATAGTTATTCACCAAAAATAATATTTCCATCATGGTGGTTTTCATCTGGATCTAGCCCCATTAATGTTGAAGATATGTCAAATCCATGGACACATTACTGAATCATGTTGATACCATTCTTGAAAAACATTAGCTCATTTTGAATTTGATGGTAGCAACACATCTCAAAAATTGTGTAGCACCTTCTCTTCTAATAACAACTGTCTGCAAACACTGGGAAGTGTTGTCCTATTCTTGTCTAATGCAGGATTTTAGCTGCTCCATAATCCTGGCCACTGTTGCCAGATCGTAAAATATTGGTTTATGAGATCTGCAAATCATTGCATTTTGTTTTTTATTTATATTTTGTACAGTGTCCCAACTTTTTGGGAAATGGGGCTGTAAACTGTATTTGTATTTCACTGGGGACACTATGATTGCAACATATTTTCTGCTTCATTCTGTTTGAAAATGTATGGACACTTTTCAAGTTCCAACACAATTCTCAGATTACTGTCCCCCAATTCCAAAAAAGTTCAACCAGGAGGAAAAAATGCAAATTAAAAACATGCAGCACTATTAAAATTTTTTGTTTTTTCCGTTAAAATTTCTTTTGTTTTGCAATATATAGCCATTCCAGAATTTTGGGAGGGTTAACATGTTCCAAAAATATCAGCCAGCTTTTTTATTGCTAAAAGTTAGTCACAATTATTCCAAAACAATACAACAGATGATTCTCCTCCTTTTCTTTCTGTATTTTGTCTTTTTTAGATTGATTGAGCTTCATTTGTTGAAGTAATGATAGATTGTCTTTTCTCTGGACTTAACTGTTCTTGCTCTTGCTATAATATAAATTTGTACAGTAGTTATAGTAGCACTAATAGGGATATTAACTTTGACACCTTTCCTCTGCACAAGACATCTGACGGCCTAAAGCACATTAAGAAGGCAAGGAAAGACTTTGTGCACTGTTTGATATTCACTTGTGAATCTGGTGAGACAATGCCATGAGTGTCCAAAGCTGTCATTAAAGCTAAATGTGGCTACTTTGCACAATCTAAAATACAGAACACTTTTTTGTTTACTATGAGATTGTGTAGCTGTTATGCCAAGCATAGAAGGAACACATTGTTATCCGGTGCAAAGCTGAAACTTTCTCAGTTAGCCTGTTCATGTTAAACCGAACTTTATCTCCCTTTATAAGTGCTGCTCACTGTGCCTGACGCTAAGCTAAGAGACGACTGGACTTTTGCTGTTGCAGTTCGTAAACTGTGGAACGCCTTTACCTTTGCACATTCAACAGGCCTCTTCTTTATCTGTTTTCAGATCTTTGCTTAAGACTCATCTTTTCCTTTCAGCCTTTGGTTCTACATAAGATATTGATTTGGTTGGTCTGCTTTTAATGACATTAATTTAAAGGATTCTATGTATTTTTAATTGCTTTTATCTGTACATTGTATGTTTCTTTATTTTAATTCCTTTTATTGATTTTAGCACCATGTGAGAAATTGATTTCTGATTTACTTGTTTCTTATTGATTTTATTGATTCTACTCATTTTATTCTTAATTTTATTGCTTTACCTGTTTTATTGTTATTTTATCTTCTGTCTTGAGTGAGCTGTGTATTTTATTTCTCTGTACAACACTTTCAGCCAGATGGTTGTTTAAAGTGCTTTATAAATAAATGTGGATTGGATTGTGATTCTCAATGGTTTGGGTTTTAAGAAGCGCTATAATTTAGGACCAAATCTGCTGTGAGTAGCAGGTACACTCAAAATTTCCATGAAATTTTCTAGTTCTCATTTTACATCTGTATAAATTTTATAATGTTTCTCATCACAGTTCTGCGATTGGAGCAATGATGATGAATAAAACTGCAAAAAAAAAAAAGAAAAAAAAATTCCCATTCATTTCCAATGGGAAGCAGTAAAAAATGTCACACAGCACCCAATTAAGAGCCACACAAATATGTTATACTGTATTTCATCACAGGAGCATAGTTCATGTAACCAAACATTAACCTTTTTGGTAGTATTTTGATATCTGGTAAGGTTTTTCCAAAGTCATGGTTTTAGTTGGTTTTCAGACGTTTTTGTGTTTACAATTGGAATCTAACTGAGACTGAGTGGAGAAAAGCTCTGAAATAATCCAAAAATGTTCTCCCAAAACTGCTCTGACACTAAGACCGTTTACACCCCATTTACCAAATTCAACAGAAATGTGGCCACATTTGTCTCCTTTCAGAAAATCTCACAACCAAAGGCCAGTGACTTACAAAATTTAAAATCTGTGCCTCAGAGTGACAGAAGGTCACTAACATAGACAGAAGGTCATTAACTGCCATATTAGATGAGAGCAGAGGTGTCTGATCAACTCCACTAACTCTCACTTGTTGAACTCACTCTGTCTCACACAATTTACGACGAGCCTATATAAAAATGATTTCAGTGCATTCAGACAAACCTCCTATCAGTCCCGGTGAAAAGATTTTGATGATCTGAGCAAGTTTGCAAAACTTTCTCAAGCCTGTCTGACAAAACGATTTGAGATCACCAGAGGAAAGTTTAACACAATCATAATTCTCAGATGTTTTGGGATTTAGGAGATGCTGCAATTTAGGACTGAATCTGCAGCAAGTACCGGGTACACTCAGAAGGTCCATGAAATTCTCTTGTTCTATACGTATTCAGTTTGGTTGTTTTCATCAGTAATGTGCAATGTTGAAAATCATCAAATGCAGACAAACCAAGAAGGAGATATTGTAGTCTGTCTAAACTTTTAATTGGTATTGCAAATTTAAATGTCACTGTATGGGATCTTTAACAAATCCCATACCATAGATTTTATTATATTATTTAAAATGCTTCATCTTTTCTAGAAATGGGATTTATACAATTAATACATATTCCAAATAATTTGTCTTCCATTTGCCAGAGCTTTGTTGTCCAGTTACTCAGACCACATTATATAAACATGCTAATGACACTTAAAACATGCAAATATCAGTACAAGTGCCTCCAGAATCTAACATTTGGAACGTTTTGTACCCAACCATGACTCACAAACAAGGGCTTCATTTGTTTTGCTTTCAAGTTGCACGAGGAATAATGCATGATGTATCTGATGTTATTCATCCTGTGCTATTATCTGCATATAAATATGAGCATCTGATTCTGTGGCCATGCAGGAGTGTTAATTAGCGACTGAAGTTGTGATTTACCCCCCTGTTCTACTTCTCGCTAATGGCGTATGAGCTGTGTGGAACAAAGCGAAGGAGGTCTAACAAGGAAGTGTTGTGCTTAATCCCCGTGGAGTGTATGGAGACGGCGGCCTAATCAGATCTGTACTCCGCTGCTTTATCTCTGCCTCGGCTCTGTCTATTGCTTGATCACGCATTTCACTGGAGGAGCGTGATGGGCTGCGGTTCAGAGATGGATTAATGACTCTGGACCATATGTTTTCAGCTAAACTATGAGTCCACTAAGTTTTTTTCTTTAAAGACAATCCGTCATCGCCTTTGCTGAACAGCAGATAATTGAGAATGGGCTTGCTGAGGAAGCATTCCTGGTCTTTTACTTTTTTCTCGCTCTAGCTGACTGTTGTCTGTGGAGATGCCACTCATGATTTCTTGGCCTTGTTTGGCACTGCAATTGTTTCCTCTGTTTGGGCTGACTCTCGAAGCATTTGTTGGTGAATACCAGCATTGATGTACAATAATTATGGTATTTGTGCACTGTTTGCCCTCTGTATGATGGACGATCAATAATACCAAAGTGTATAATGATTTAAAGCTGCAGTTAGTAACTCTTTTTAGTCATATTTGTTGAAACTGTCATTAAATTCTGGTAGTTGGGCATTAATACAGTCATGTGGGGGGAAATGTGGGCCCTTTTGCATCATCGACAGCCTGTAATATGATTTTGAAAACTCCACAGTGCCTCCATTGCTCCCGTTCAGTTCCACCAACAAGCGATAAGGATAGTGTCAGCCAGCTGCCAATCATTCTCGTACACACACTCCAGATACTTCTCCTCACATCCAGTTTGTATCAGGCTCACATGCTGCTGCAGCTGTAGCCTGTGTGACTAAGCTTTGGCTGACAAACAAAGAACCAACGCAGTTAAATTACCAATTAATTCTTTAGCTACGGCTCACACAGCAAGATAAAGTAAGAAGAAAACAACAGTGACCGGTGTTCTGACATGGGCCCGACACGAACACGGAATGGAGGTACTGGCTCTGTGCGTCAGTGTGGGGCGGGTTCTGATTAGTAGCCAGTCAGAGCCCACGACAGGACGCCAACACAGAACTTTCTCCATGACCAGAGACGGTGCAATCAGTCTAACCATAGGTTGACTTATCACACTAATTCTACTGATCAGCATGGTTTTAAGTAGTTTCGTGACTATTCATCTTGCTTTGATATGTATGCACATTTTCTTTACATTTCATGTAAACAAGGAAAGGCTGCTGTTTCGTAACAGAAATGCTAGCACTGTGATATAATAAGTCTCAGATATGTTTATGCCTGCGGTTGGTGAAGTGATGGTAGTTGTGCACTGAAAGGTGCAGACCCATTGAGGAGGGGCTTAGGAGAAACAGCAGAAAGAGGTGGTGGACAATAAAAGCTTTAAAAACATAAGCAATAAAAAGCAATAAAAACAACCGTTGCAACAATTAGTACCTCTAGTTTATAATCACTTAAGGCCTCTGTTTTCCTTATTTTACCTTCATTTTATGGGTATTTTGTGTATTTTATTGATTATTTTGCTAATTTCTGTTTAATTATTCCTTTGTTTGTGTTCATTTCATGGATTATTTTGTTGATTTTTTTTCCTGGTTCAAAAATATGACAAAATGAGTAAAGTAATCAGAGAATATTAACAAATAAACAAAATCAGATAAATAACAAATGCATTAATTTTTAAAAATGAAAACAATTGGCTGGCTGGGGAAATACTGTACTGTATCAACAAAGTAGACAATGAGCAAACATGTAAACATTAAAAAATAAACAAAATGAGCAAAATAATCAACAAAATATTAACACAAAAAGAAAAGATAATCAATAACGAATCGAGAAAATAAGCAAAAATAATGAATAAGAAAATATGCTGTATTATAATTCTTCTCTCAATACTGTAACTTTAAGTCCATGGTTCAGTACTTGGCCCTGTGCTGATGACTTTGTCTCGTATGCATGCCAGGCGTGGTGGTGGTGGGTGGGGGTGGGATTCCTCCAGCCAGCGTCCAGAGTTTGTAGGATGCAGGACAGACTCACTCTGACCTACTGGGAGAGTTTGAGAAGAACATTTTTCCACAAAGCCTACAGTAACAACTCATCGCTCGCCATTTTCACCACACACCCATCATGAGTCAGTGCTTTCTGACGCACATCGACGCTGACACGGCACGGCAGGACTGGACACTCACATGCTCTCCTTCTGCTGCAGTAGATCAGAGATTAAAGGAGATGTATTGTAACCCCTTATTTTACAAGTTAATGACCAACCTCTGTGCCAGTGAAGTTGCAATGTTGCGTTAAATGCAAATAAAAACAAAATAGAATGATCTGCAAATCTCATAAACCCATATTTTATTGTCAATAGAACATAAACAACATATCAGATGTTGAAACAGAGATAATTGAGCTTTAGACCAGAGAAGACAGTAGTGTTTCTGGAACATGTTCATACTCTATGTAGCTACTTATTTTTAATGCAGTACTACAACTAATGCAGTATTGCAACTCAACAATGAAAAATGAAAAAATGCTCAACCTAATTAACAAAAATGAAGAAAGTAACCCAAACCATTAACAAGATAAGTAACAAAATGGACAAAAATGGTCAAAATAATAAATAAAGCAGAACAAAATTGGCAAGTGAAATCAGAACACCATTGACTTTATTATTTTGAATTCTAGATGGTATTGTATGTATACCTCTACTTCTGCTTGAGTCATCATAGAGTAACAAGACCACTTTATTTACTCTACTCCCCACTGTTCAGTTTGTGGATCTCCAGACTGGATGCAGGAACGATTCTTCAAGCACCCCTAAATTTCCACCCTCCCTGTGCATCCTTCAGTCTTAATATCCCTCCCTCCTCGTCTTTTAAACAAATGCCTAACTTGGCACACTGTAAAATATTCATCTACAGTTAAATATTAATCGTTTCAGCTTTGAACGATTTTAAAAAATAATAATAGTGCAAAAGGAAACCTACGGACATCTTTCCATCAGCCCAGGTCCATATGAAGTGTCGCTGCCAGACACATTTGTCCAATAGCGTCACATGATAAAGCAGCGCTGCAAATCTTGCATGGTTAATAGTCTGGTGGGATGCAAAGCAGATGAATTGATGACGATGTAAAGAGTATGTGCTGAAAAGTCATGCACACCAGCTTCTGGAGTCAAAATGTGAAGATCAACTGAAGTACACAAGGAAATATGTAGAAGGGTAAAGAGTCCTGTGAAGTGCAGAATCTAGTAAGAACAATGTATGGTCTGTGCTGTCAGTCAAGGCAGTGTTAAGAGCTGTGAGCTGTGGTGCATGGAGCCCTCATTCACATTTCTCCTGCCCTCTATAATGTGCTTCTGTCTCCTTTCGTGTCCCCAGAGTGCTTCTTCTCAGCTTGGGCTCACGTTTCTTTTCAGAGCCTTTGATTCACTTTGTCTTGTGGCCTGGAAGGGCAAAGCAGCCCAATTCAAATAGTCTTCACATGGTCCCAACACTGGCCCATAGCTACTGACAGCTTCTTATTGTGCTCCTTTTATTCAGAGGAATATGGTATTTTACAGACAGCAGAAAGAAGCGCCTTTTCCAGTAGATTGCTTGTGTCACTTCCTGCACTTTCCCCCTATCCTTTCCGATTTTTTGCACTTTGAATATAAATAAACACATTTCACACCCAAATGGGGATGAGAAGAAGTGGTGCAAAGTCACAGCTCTGAAATGGGTCTGGAAGCAGCAGGGAAGAGGGGTGGCATGAACGTCAAAGAAGAGGTGAGTGGAAGAGACTGCCTTCACTTTTCCTTCTGTGGCCAAACAAACCAGAACTCAAGGTTTTTGTGCACTGTTTTTCCAAGGAACCAACATCTGCACCAACTCTGTTTCCAAAAACGTTGAGCCACAGTGAAAAATGGTCATAAAAACATAATGGGATCATTTGCAAGCTGTGCATCTGTTCTGTTGAAACGACCATCCTGTGGTCTAGTGATGCCATGTGCTCTGGGCTAAGAATAATAGGGACCATCCAGCTCATCATCATTGCTCAGTTCAAAAGGCAGCAACTGTGATGTTATGGGAGTACATTAGTGCCAAGTGAAAACCTCTGTGGGTCAAATAGAATAGAATGTACTGTATTGTTCCCATGGGGAAATTTGCATTAGATTCATGCAGCTGGCACAAAAGCCCCCCCCCCCTCTTCATTATAAAAAAAAACACATACACTGCACATTGCCCATATTGTACATGACTCTAAAAACAAATAGAAGACACAATTAAGAAGAAAACACGAAGAGGGTGCAGACATCTGCCAAGGCAGCTCCGTTTCTCTTCATAGTGAAAGCCTACCATTATCATTATCCTATGATCATTAAACCCATAATGTTATTGCAGCAAAAGTAATATTTTTACATGTATTTGACCCTCATTATTGGACTCAAACTTTGTGGTTTGACAGAATCTATGATGGTGTTAACCTGTGTTTTTTGGCTAAATTTTCTAGATATTATTTGTGGTGTTACAATGATAAATGTTGAATTTGGTCCAATCTCACAATAGTGAAGAATTAAAAATATTCTGTGTCTAGATGAATCTAATTGACTGGCCCTTGTGTCATTTCTGACCTATCCTGAAAATTTCACACAAATCTGTCAAAACTTTTTGAGTAATGTTGTGAACAAACAAACAAACAAACATAAAAATAAACACAGACAAAAACACAACCTCCTTGGCAGATGTAATAAAAACATTAGTTTGTCACTGGCTCAAAACACCTTCAGCCTACATAGAAAGTACAACCTGTGCTGTAAACAAAAGCACACAAAGTAAGCATGGTCATTTCATGTGAAGAAGTTGTCCAGGTGAATACCCACACACCTGGTGACCTGATGGATTTTCACAGTGTTGATAGACAATGAGGTGTGGTTCCCCCAGGGATTGTCACGTCCTGGATGACATTTTGAAGCCAAAAACAGGATGTAACCATATTTGGGCAAATGGTGGCGGAGCTACAGGAGCGTAGTGACGTGCGGTGAGGTTAATGGCTGGTGAGGCACTGACGTCATCAGTCTGATTTACAAACATATGAACCCTACAGAGCAGCTTATTCACCATTTGATTGGCAGCAGTTAACGTGTTTTGTTTAAAAAACGTTATTATTGTCTTACCGTTACTTATAAATGAAGTCCATACGCTGCTCATATTTGATGAGGCTTCTCTGCAAATTCTTCAGGTCAC
>JAQQAE010023587.1:0-10010 GCA_029823295.1 Pseudamia nigra
TACTGATCCGGCCCACCTGAGAACAGAAAGTCTGGATCCGGCCCCAGAGCCAAACTGAGTTTGACACCCCTGGTTTAGAGTGTCTATATTTAATCAAGTGGCTGTCCACAATTCAGAAATGTATTCATGCTCTGATGATGAAAACATGGAATAGTTCTTTAAGGCTTACAAGATGGCTGTTTCATGAAAGCGTGGAAGCTTTGTTTGTTTAGTATTACATAATTTATGTTGGTGGGATCTTGTGTCTTCTGTTTACAAAAGGTATGTTGTAAGCCACATCATTTTATGCATGACACAATAATAAATCAAATCAATCAAATGATAATAATGCATTTTATTTAGCCTTTATGCAATGTTACAACATTTTTTTTCCATCCAGAGTTGCACGGATTATTTCCAATATTTGTAGTGATGGCGAGTCAGAGCATAGTTTAACGTCTTCTCCAGCACATCCTGATGATCCTCACTGGGGTCAAGGTCTGGACTCTGTGGAGGCCACATAAATCCTGGCATTATCATCTTGAGGTAATTTTGATCTTCAGTTTGTTTTTTTTTTTGTAGGTTTTTTTTTTGTTTTTCCTTGCAGCACGTCCATGCAGGTTTATGCATGTATTGTTTCATTGCTATCTGTCCCTCTCTTTGAGTAGTCTTCTGACCTCCTATTTGTGATGAACGGCAGCTTTCAGATGTGACAACCAGCCAAACACTGTCACTCTGCGGTGCGCTGAAGTGTGACTTCCTCTGCACCATCTCCGCGCTCTCTACACCGCTGAGCCCATCATCCTTGTGTTGTTGTTCCTCTCTCGCCCTCCTTCAGCTCCTCTCCAGTGATCCTCTCCCTGCTCTCATCTGACACAAACACAGAGACAGAAGGCACAAAGCTCTTCATGTCTGTTAACCAATCTCATAAACCCGTCACTATTTTCTTCTCACATGCACTTGGGCTTCTTTCTTGTTTTGTTTCAGGCTCACATTTTCCTGTTCTATGCTTTTGTCATGTTTTACTATCAGTGCTTGCCCCTGCATTACTATGACACAGCTACAACAGCAGTCTTTGAGTAGGAAAAGCTCTTTCTGATACACTTATCTGAGCCTTACAATACACTCCTACTACTTGTTGGCCACATGACAGATTACACACTGACAGAGTTGATTCACAGCCCAGACACGGAAACAAGCATATTATTTAAAGGTCCTATTGCTTAACACTTAAAGACATACCTGTACCACTTATACAGCATGTATCCATCAAATAAATCTGTAAGGCTGTTGACAACATTGCTAACCCCAATTGGTCGAGGCAGATGGACGCCTACCCTGAGCCGTTGTTTCTGCTGGAGGTTTTTCTCTTCCGTTAAAGGAAGTTTTTCCTTCCCCCGTCACCCTCGGCTTGCTCTCAGTGGTTCTGTTGGACTTACTCTCTGTGTAGTCTTGAGGTCTCGGCCTTGAATTGTGAAGCGCCTAGAGATAATCATTGATTATGATTTGCGCTACACAAATAAAGCTGGATTGAATTGAACATTAACTATGTTGATTTGCTTTTTCTTTGGTTTTCCCAGGACCTCTTTGTAATTCTGCCACATACCCTCACTGCAAGGTGTCATGCCTACCCATTTTCATCAGAAAATGGTCTGATTGTGTGCTTGTGTGACCAAATCAGTGTCTGTTGAATTCCAACACAAGCACACTTCATTACCCAAATACTGATTTCTGTACAATATTGATTGACAATATTGTATTGTTTAACAAAAGTGAATATGAACTTGTTTTTGTTGCATTATTTGAGTCTGAAAATACTGCATCTTTTTTTTTTTGACCGTTTGTCATATTATCTGAATAAATGCATCAAATTTATAGCATTTTATTTGAAATTTTTTATTTGGGAGAAATGCTGTCAGTAGTTTAGAGAAAAAAACAAAGTGTTCATTTTACTCAAACCTATAAATGGCAGAATCAGAGGATATGATAATTTTAGAGGTGTCTCTTAATTTTTTTCATATCTGTAATTGGTTACGACTTGTGATATCACTTGCCTGGCTTTGCCGAGTCCCATCCTCATGTCTAAGGGTGGGGGCTCATGGACATTGCTCCCTGCTCTTGCTATGACTGTGCATTCTGCTACACTTTTCCCCATCCACAAGTTCATGTCATTAGTCCATCTCCTTCTCTGCTGTCCTCTTGTCCTTCTTCCTTCTTTCCATCCTTCCAGAATGTGGATGCATAGATTTTGGGCCCTGATGATGTGGATGAAGTATTGGGGTTTCCTCTTCCTTATGGTTTCCACAAACGTGATCTGTCCCAAACTCTTGATGACAGATTAATTTGTTCAATTGTCCATCCAACGGATTCCTAGCAGACGCCTACAGCATGACATCTCAAACGCCCGCAGACATTTCATGTCAGCTGCTTTTAAAGTCCATGACTCACACCCATAGAGTGCTACAGGCCATAGTAGTGTCTTGATCAGCTTCAGTTTGATGGATTTCAAAAGAAATCAATCCTTCCAAAGGTACTGAGCGAGCTCCAGACTGATCTTGCTGCAGCTAGTCTTCCTTTTATCTCACAAGTGCCTCACTTATCCTATTGTCCATCTGGTGAGGATTTCTCAGGACTGACAAAACTGAACAAGTTCATATTTTCACAGTTTTTATTTCACATCATAGACTTTTACAAACCTCAAAAATTAATAAAGATAGATTTCCATTGTGTGCCCTTTAATAAGACTTTGTTACCTAATTCAAAACTATACTTTTAATAGTTTAAGGTATTATTTCCTGTTTGTCTGTACTGCATATTCCAGTTAATGCTTCAGTTTTTTCCAAAACTACAAAGTGCAGTGCATGTAGCAAATATAAACAAAAAATGCACTCATTATTTTATTTTATTTTATGTTAACCAAGAAAACCTTACTACAAACACACAAGCAGATGTACACATTTTTTTTTTTTTACAATTGTGACACATTTTACAATTAAACATATTACTGTGGCTCCACCCCAAATAGATCTCCATGTTACTGAAAAAAAAATGTTTGTTTGTATGTGGGTGGGCTTCTTGACTGTGTGTCTTATGAATGTGTGTGTTTACACAGTTGCCTTGACAAATATAGTATATTCTGATGTGTGTGCGCTTTACATTGAAGTTGCTTGTGGTTATAGTATCGCATGCTTTATTCCACTGACTGTGTGTATGTGAGTGCAGCTTTGAGTGCGTCAGTGTGTGTTCTCGTCACCTTCTCTCAGGGTTACGTCTGCACCCTAGTGCTCCTCAATCAGCTCTAATGGATCCTCTGGCTCGGACTCAGCTGGGGCACTGATTGTGATACTGAACACACACACACACACACACACACACAGATTCACGCAGGACAGGGTGGGGTAGGAAGCTGATGTATGTCGTGATGAGCTAAGAGAAACAATGACCCTCACTTTCTTCCCATCTTTGTCCTTTGTTTCTTCTCTAGCTGCTTCACCATGTTTGATTAAACACTGCACAGCATCTAATGAGAATAAAAGCTTGCATTTAAATCTTAAAACCATAAAAGCAAATATATATGTGGCTAAAAGCTGCTTCCCCCAGTGTCTTTGAGTCAGCCCCCAACCAACCATGTTCACACATGCTGTATACCCACACACCACCACGTCTTCCTGTGTGTATGCAAATGATTCACATGGGTTCCATCTTCCCACTTCCCTTTAGAGTCTTCATTCTGTGAGAGAACTGGTCCCTTGGGGCTAAATGTGCTTTTGTATGTGTGTGTGTATGTGAGAGACCACATTATTCCCACCACTAACTTTCTATGGGACATTAAAAAAAAAGTCCAGCTATGGAGCATGACCCTTACTTCATGTCTTTAGAAAAGAGATGGGCTGATGGGAACATGCTGTGTAACTGCACCACAAATGTGAAAAGGTGCAACGAGAATATATGCATACACAGTTGTGTAAAATAAAGCCAGCTTTGTGTGCCTTTAGAGTTTTGCACACTCATATAAAGAGTAAAAAACAGAACAATGACATAATTTTGCATTTGCACTTGAGTTTCCCATCGAAAAAAGACTCTTCATCCCAAATCTCTGAGTCACATGGAAGACAAATGAAACAATTCTATTTTTATTGATCCTCTGGCCACCCACTTGTAAAAATCTAGTCTCAGCGGATGTGAATTTCTCTTTGAGTCACAGCTCTAATTCTGTATTAGCGAAACTGATTCATGGCTCTGGCTCATTAAAAATCTGAGGCTTGCTGATTGCAAAGCATTTGTGTCATTCCTGCAGTGAGCTCCAGACAGTCTACCTGCAGCTGGCCGGAGAGGAACAAAGCTGGTTCTGTAATTAGGTTTTCATAGTTGATTCGATTAGAGCAGTCGCTACATTCATTTTGCTAAAGATGCTCCTCAGCTGCTTGGAGGGACTAATGGAGGAGATGGAGAGATATATGGGAAAGAATTAGATGTGGCATTATCTTGTGTGTGTGTGTTCAGACGTGCTCTCATGTACTGTATATGTAAGCATGTTTGTGTGGTTTACTCTTTTTTCAGTTGTCCTGCTCATGTTATCTTATGTGTGCATCCTCCCCAAACCTTCACTCCTTGCTCTTCTCTTATTCTCCATGCCCATCCCTGTCTCCATATTTCAATTAGCTGCCTTGCAATTAAATTACCAGGGACGTGACTTAAGAAGGACACAAATAATGACTCGCTGTGTTGATGGCTGTGGCTCCACCTCCGATGAGATATGACCTGCCTTGTCACATGCTATCTGGTGAGTCAATGTCTGATCAAAGAATGGTTCTAAAATACTCAAATGTTTTCTACTTACTTACTGCATTTTACAGTGAATTTGACAGTGTCCTGGGTCTGATAGAGTGGTGCCTGGAGGCAGGTAAAAGCTCTCTGAGACTGAAGGCTGCTCTTCTCATGTGAGCACAGAGCTGTCAAGGTGAGATCTACAGACAGAATCAGAGCTCTGTCATGGTGTTACTTCTGCAAATCCAGACATGGAATATAAAGACACTACATGGACCAAAGTACTGGGAATTTGACAGTTGCGCCTACAGGAACTTGAACATTTGTTTTTAAATCCACAGGAAGTCTTACCATATCTGTGCTGATGCAAATTTGTGGCCATTATGACTGAACCAGTGAACAAATATAGAAAAAAATAATAAATAAAATTTAAAGAATTATCAAGAGAATGAAGAAAAATGAGTGACATCATGATAAATAAATGCTAATAGTAGATTAAAAAATGACACATCTTTAAGATTAACTGACTGGGCTAACTGCTCTTCCCCCAATTCTGTCCTGCTTTTGATTTCCTTCATATTTTCTGAATTATTTTATTCATTTTGTTACCGATTTTGCTGATTACGGTACTTTTTCAATTTGCTTCTTATCCTGCATGACAAATGCAGCAGTGCTGTGTAATTTCAAGTGTCCATGTGCATGTATCATGAAACCTGTTAACTTATTAATCACATATGAAGGACATTTCAGTTCCCTTTTTCTACTTTAACAATGTCTACATATGTGCACACTAGTATTCATCTATTATTCTCAAAATGGCATTATTCTGAATTTGATACAGTAGGTGTCATATAAACACCATGGATATTTGGATAAGGCCATGTGGAAAAGGCAGGTATTTTTTCTGATTATTTGGACATGTATGTTGCATAATCAGATAATGCTTCTCATTAGTAGGTTCAGGTCAGTTGCATTAGAGACAAAGAGCCTTTGTGGTACAGTACATATGGATGCCCTGAAGAAACGTCCTTATCGCCGGCAAATGTGCCTGCTTCAAAACGTTGGAGCATGATATCAGCAGTGTTTCAGATATAAACAAATATATAATTGTAACTTGCCTTTTCCAGATCTGTGTTTGAAAGCATGGAAAAGGAAATCTGAGTTCACAGTTGAATATCTTTCAGCAGTTAAAAACTCTGAAAACTCCCTCTGAAAACATAATTGGGATGTGAACAGCTGTAGGTAAAAGGGAATATTTGATGAAGATTAAATGTAATTGGTCATGCAAACACTATTCAGAGCTTTGTGTGAAAAAGGGATGAGAAATTGAATATTATATACATGAAAACAGAGTCAGTGAGGGCTGGGCTTAATTTCTGCACCTTTTGCTCAACTGGCCTTTTTCACAGTAGACATTTTGACTTTTCTCAGCATTAAAAATAACATTAATGAGGGATCCGCTCCATGTCAGGGCTTCTGAAAGCAGCCATGGTAAATCGAAGAAATCAAACCTGTCATAGTGAGTTAAAATGTCTCAAGCTCAATGACACTGATTATTCAGCTTAATTCTTCCTTGTTTAAAGCCATACTTTGGTTATGGTTAATTCACTGCTCCCACCCCCTTTGTGTGCATCCAGGAAGATGTGAAGTGGGTGCAGGGTCTGGATCCTCTCAGACGACCAAAAGTTTGGAGCAACTCAGATTTTATGAGGATTTCTGTAGATTTGGAAAGAGATGTCCATGCTGTAAACGTTACATGTCCCAATACTTTGTCATATAAATATCTATGTAATCCTGTAGGTTCCATGGGGATTGAGGGGATTCATCAATATTTCCACATTTAAAAAAAAGAGAAAGTTTAAATTCATGGATTTTATAATAGTTGTCTTGTAAATGTAACTGTTGTGTTCTCTAAAAGCCCTATAAATGGTGACAGATTTAGACATTGTTAATTTTCTCCCATTATTATAATGGTCATTTTTGAAAATTATTGCTAATATTGTTCATTTCTTTGATTATTTTAAAAATTTCATTCCCTTTTTTTAATTCTTATTTTTGACTATTTATTGTCTCCCACAATGTTAGGTTACATGGCATGTGCTTCCAGGCTCCAACGCACATAATAGCCACCTTGCTTTGTGTCCTACTGCTATACTTGCGCACATTCGTTGTCTATCTGAATGCACCATCTGGTTTGTGTAATCTCATTTTCTCATGTCCACATTGAAAGAAAGTGCTATAGTGGGCGTTTTATTCCCAGAATTCTCTTATCCTGTCAGGTTGTCTTGCAAAATAAGCCCAGGAAGAGATTAGAACAGACAGCTGTAGCAGATAAAATACAGTATAGTAGAGGAAAAAAATGTTCAATTTCACATTTTTAAGCAAACAGGTTTGAAGTGAGCTGGTCTCCTTCGTTAATTTAATTAAGGGTCTAACTCCAGGCCAAGCAGATATGTGAGAATGCTACTTGGTGCTGTGTAGTCTGTGGTAAAGCTTCCCAGGTTTCATAAGCAATTCAAAACTAGACCTTCACTAGAGAGGAAGAGACATGATATGCATTGTAAAATAAGGGTTAGGAAATTTAATTGAAGACTTGCAAAAAGATCCATGTATGAATGAGTCCCGGAAAGACATCATAGGACATTCTAAAAATACCCAATAGTGATGAATGAATGAACGAATCTTCCTTGGTTTACATCCAAATGGTCTTTTGAATTGCACGAAACCATCCCCCATCAATTCCCGGCCTATCCGTAAATCCCCAAATAAATGGATTGACTTTTGGACAAGCGACAGTTTTGCCTCATAATTGTTAATTATCATGAGTGCACTTTGAGGTACTTTCTATGAACGGAGATGGGACTCGCACCCCCTCACTCTCCACCCTCCGTTCTTTTTATGGGATTGTTCTTATTTCTCAAGGGCATCAAAAAGGACGCTGGCGGTGGAGGGAGGGCGGAGCAGAGCAGATGGGTGGGGCATCTGCGTCATTTCTGCGCACTAGGGTTGGTGGATTTTATGGCAACAGGCGCCAGTTAGCCACAACCCCCTTGCCCCCACCCAAGTCCATCTTCTCTGACCACCAGCAACCTCACACACCCCCAAGTGGCTCCTCCCAGAGTCCCAGACAAGAGTACAGCACTTAAGGTAATGTAAATAACGAGGGAGGTAGAGCTATTTTAAGAAGCTGTCTTTCACTGTGGCAATAAAGGGGGACAAAGATGCAAGCCAGGCGATTGTAATTTCAGTCACGTTTTCTGACATGTTCTCTTTCTGTCGGCCATCCAGCGAGCTGAAGGCTTTGACAGGAAAGAAATACCACAGACCAGTTACAAATGGTACTTATGTTTTTTTACAAAGCAAGGAAAAAAATGACAGTAACTCTGAAAAGCTTGCCAAGAGGATGAAATGTCTAGAAAACTGCATACATAAAACAAAAATCAAAAATGTGGCATACATTGGTGTATTTTCTGTAAAAGTATAGTTTATGTATTTTCTTAAAAGTATGTGTTCAGTTTTATTATTTCATCTTTTATGACATCAAAAATAAATAAACATTTAAACAGCAGCCGTTCATTTTATACAGCTGATTTTAACCATCATTGATATATTTTTTTCCCTTATTTATACAAACATAAAGGTCACAGAGAAAATAATGTGACTGGTGCGACTCTACATCAGAACCCACCATGGCATTTTTTCACAACAGTTACTGTACCATTAATTTTGCAAGTCACAAAGAAAACATAGACAAATGGCAATAAAAGTACACTATTTGATACATAATTTTTTTGAGGCTACAATCATATTCAAGTCTGTTCATTGCAGTCTGACCGTCATCATAGTCAGACTGTGGAAATAAAAGGATCTGTTCTTATGAGCGTCATTAAGGCAGTTGAATACACGATCATTTAAAGACATGTTAATCTAATAAACACTGATTCTTCTGATGAAATTTGTGTCTACACCTGACATTAAAGAGAATATCATGTCATCTATTATCACTACTGTTTGTATATATTCTACTCGGCATGATAAATGGATTGTTTCTTTGATACGCAGTCATAATGTGTTTATTTGTAATAATCAAGAATATACATGAGAGTAACTGTCAAAACTGTAACCAAATCAGCCTTAAGGTACTGGTACTTCCCCTTATCATTTTCTGTTTTTCACTAAATTTGAATTCAAAATAAAAACAGATTTGCATTAAAGTGAACAATCAAATAACATAAACACTCTGTCCTGATACATTTGAGCTGTAAATTATTCTGCCTCCCATTCTTTTTACTTGTGGTCTATAACAATCCCATTTTTAGAATAGTTTGATACAGGTTGGGAGTAAATGCAGGATATGTTATTGCCATTGATAAGTTCTTTCTTCTGCCAATGTTGTGCTGTCACTTCATAAACCACCTGCCGTCTGGTTTGTCCTTTATCATATCTGACTTTCTGTTTCTTGTCAGTTCTTTAACACATGCCCTCTGCACGAACTGTATCATTTCTTAACTTAAAGTTATTTCATGAGATGAGAAACTTAAAATGAAACGCAGTACCGCTCATGACAGCTTTCTCTCAGTGTTTCTTGAAAATGACTCAGAATGGAAACACAGGGTTTAGCAAATGTATTAGACCCTAACCCATTGTAACGTTATACCACAGCTGCCCTTATTTAACAGCACTGATAATCCACCAGTATGCACGAGCTGTTCAGTTGAAATTATATTATTAATGCTAAAATTGATTAGATTCTGGCTGGATCATTGTCTGGATCCAGAAAATTTTCAAAGGATTCTTTACCATTGTGAGATAGGGCCAAATTCAACAATTATCCTTTGTAACGCCACAAATTACACCCAGAACATTTAGCCAAAAAACAGAGGATAACACCATCAGAGATTCTATCAAACCACAAAGATTGATACAGATATGGGCAATATTCTAGATATCGTGATCCAGAATGCTTATACTCACAGGGGTTGAGGAAAAATAGCTACTGAAAGGTAATAAATAAAGCTATAGACATGAAACTGACACCAACTTGTAGTGGTAAACCTGCTGATTTAGTAATGTGCTCACGGATTTTATGTATTTTCAACATTTACATAGCTAGATCCAGAAGAAAACCACCATTATAGAAATATTATTTTTTGTGAATTTTGTTTTATCATGTTTTATCATGGTGTAGATGGGAAGAGAAATGGAGTAGGAGTCATCTTGAAGGAGGAGTTTGTCAGGAATGTTCTAGAAGTGAAAAGAGTGTC
>JAQQAE010023588.1:0-10009 GCA_029823295.1 Pseudamia nigra
ACATAATAATGAGAATAGGATGTAACCACAGTATGAATCTTACCTGTGCGGCGCAAGTGACAGATTTCTCTCCTGCTGGCGTCGCAAAAATCTCAGCATACGAGCAGCACGATTCGATCGCCTTGCATTGTCAAAAAATCCGGGTGAAATCTGAAAATACTTAGCGAATAATTTTTTTTTCATGGCTCATCATGGTCTCAAGCATTTTATTTGGACCCTCTAATAAGTAATGTGGTGGCCCATTGTTTTTAACTTTAACTTTTTGCTCCATTGTTAAGCTACTACTGCCAATAATCCAACAAATCACTGCTTTTCTGGGGTTTGATTGATATGTCGCTATAGTAACAGCTCACTAATGAAGTCGGACCAATTCGGACCTTCGTATCTTCTATTTATTCAACATGTTCATAGTTATACATGAGATACACTCGACTGCTTTGTTATCCCTGCTGCCTTTTGTCCAAATATGATTACATCCTGTTTTTGGTTTCAAGATGCCTTCCGGGAAGTGACAACCCAATTGGCCTCAAAACGGCCCTTCAGAAACTAATGGATGACGTCACAGTCACCTTGTGCAGTAACATATACAGTCTATGGTAGTAGAGCAGGTTTGTTTTCATGGCTGAGAGAGTAAAATGTTGAAAAATGTCAAAAAGCATCTCTAGCATGTGCTTTTTCAAATTGTAACCATTTCCATAAACACAGTACAAACCTTCAGAATGTGCATTAACCCTTGAACTGCCTGTTTAATGACTTAACATGACTTAATATGAACACAATAAGCAACAAAATTGAATGAAAATCAATTACATAATATATGAAATGAACAAAAACAAAAAAATATAACAAAGAGAACAAAATAAGCACAAGATGAACAAACAAATAATGTATACAGTGAACACTCGCTATAACGTGGTTCACCTTTTGCAGCTTTGCGGATTTTTTTTTGTGCAATTTTCATGTATTTTTTTACAGCGTACGAATGGTAAATGGTAAATGCACTTATATAGCACTTATATAGCACCTTTATCTTGCACTTATATAGTGCCTTTCTACCCTGCGGCGCTCAAAGGGCTTTACACTGCTTTCTATTCACCCATCCCATTGGCCGGAGGGAGTTTTTCCATAGGAATCTACTTAACGGATTTCGCCTATCACGGGTTATTTTTAGAACGTAACGCCCACGATAAACGAGGGTTCACTGTAAATTAAAAATAAGCAGAAATGAACCTCTATTATGCAGCAAAATGAACATAAATGAACAAAATAAACAATTAAATTAACAAAATTGAACAGGAAAAGAACAAAATAAGCACAAAATGAACACCTGTTAAACAGGCAGCCAAAGGGTTAAATACATACTGTACACAGAAACATATTAATGTTTAGTGATGCAATGTGTCAGTGCTGTTAAAATAAAAACATCTGTGTGTAAACTGAAAAACATGTGAACCTGTGCTTTTTACTGCAGCTAAATGTAGAAACACCCCCCCACCTACACACTAATATTAATTTAAGTGAAGCAGTTTAATGACATGCAGCATTTATTTATAAAATATTGAGATTCATCTGATAGTAATTTGATGACTTTGCACCGCTGCCCATGTCACACTGATGCCAATAAAGCAAATTATCTAGTGAGTCACAGAGCGAGGCCTCATAACAGTGTCACTATATAAAACTAATTAGGCTTTTTACAGAGTGCAGCACATGACAAAAAGATGCCATAAATCTGAAGCACGCTGCTGCGTGTTGTCTTCCTTTCGCCGTGTCTGCTCTCCATCTGTTTAATGTTCGCTCATAAACAGAATGGAGCCGAGAAGGAATGAAAGAGAAATATAGACGGCAGAGAGACGGAGCGGGGCAATGAGCGACAACTGGAAAATACAAAGTCAAGTGTTTGTCATGGATGGAGGAGTTGGAAAATAGAGACGCAAATGTTTAGAGAACCCCGGCCCCAGACACTAATCAAACGTTGCTCTCTGTATGTGTCTTTTCAAGCTGTTCTGACATGTTTTTGTGTCCTCAGAGAGGTACCGCATTGTTCTCGGTTTAGTTTGTGGTCATAAAAATGTTAATTCAAGTCAGGAAAGAAACACGTCAAACAAATTAACATTCACCTCGAGAGCTGGGTAATGAAATTGTAATAATTGTTATTGTGATAGATTTTAACGTTGAAACAATTGCTCACGTTTTTGCTCGTCTTTAGGTTTATTTGCCTCGTCAATACCTGAAATGATTTTGTGTTTTTATGTTGATGAAGGAAAACTCAGATTTCACTCATTTTATTTAATATTATTTGTTAATTTTCTGAAAGAAAATAAGCACGAAATCCACAAGTCAGACACTACAGGTGTTTTTGTCTTATTTCTAATGCATCTTTTATGCCGTTTTGTCTTCTTCAGTATTTTTCATCTTATTGCATTTTTTACAGAATGTTTGTCTTTTTAGACTTTGACACATAATTTACACTGTTTTTCTGTCATAGGTCAAGTTTGTCTTGTATCTTTTGCATTTTTGTTCTGTTGCATACTTTTTGTCTGACAATTTTTTTCAACTATTGTTTTATGAAAAATTAATAAAAAGGACTTGTGACTTTACTTTAAAACCACAAATCATGCTAAGATGGCCTGTTGTGATATATTTTTTTGTCACTTGTTAAACTGCCCCAGAAATTATTGTGATTAGTGAAATTAATGACATGTTTTTAAAATATTGTCAATTTCAATAATTTCAAAAAATGAATCTGGTTTTGAATCTAAACTCCACATCTCAGGTGTGGAATTGTTTTGGCTCTAAGTCAAATGATAATGGAACCAGTTAACTTTAACTGCCATGTCATTCTTTGCCCAGTTTTCTGACTCACCTACCATCTCCCAAGAGTGAATTCTCATCTTAAACAAAGTCAGCCTGTCTCCTAGAAATCCTTTGAAGAAGCAATTTGTGTTTCACGAGTCTCTCAAACTCTCGGTTTTGAGACGTTTTTCCAACAGAGGTGAGTATGGTGATATAATTCATCAGATGTGGTTGTTCTCACTGTAGCGGTGGCCAAGGGCTAGACTAGCATTACCATCCAGAGGAATGTAAACAGTTACAACGTCTAACTGGTCAAGTGATAGTCAAAGTCTCCAGGTATAGGGGAGCAGTATCTGTCAACAGCTTGGCTTTGTGAGCACCAGAGTTACCAGAGTTATGGTTGCGGTGGATGGTACATCCTGCTAGCTATGTCAGGGATTCCAGGATGCAGCCCCGTTTCACTTATAATCATCACACAGCAGTTATATACAAAGTTGTTGGACGCTGAGAGCCACACTGATACTGTGCCGGGCAGCCACACCCGACTACAGGAGTGCCACGGTCTCCCTCCGCTCTGTGTGTGCTGTGACAATATACCCTTCTCATCCTGTCAATCATAGACACAGGAGAGGAGAAAGGAGGAGAGGGAGCTGCAGCACAACCAATAACATGCTTGGCATAGTTTTTCTCATGCAAATGATCACACCTTGACTGAGGTGATGAATCACAGACAGGAACATTATTGTAAGAGTTTTCAGTGATTGTTCAATAAGTTGATGAATTGACTATAGTGACAGGCCTACTAAAGGTGTCATGTAGCTGCTACAACTTTCCCTCAGTCTTTAAACAGCAAAGCATTAATGATCTGATATCTTCTATGACAGTTACTGGTATAAAAATGCTTATCATGAGCCCATTTCTAGTCACATTACCCACCTCTATTCACTTCTATTCCAGTATTAAATAAAGCAATGCCCTGTGATGGTTCAGATGGCCGCCTGTTTTCCCAGTCTAGCAATTATTGATGATTGATCTGCGATACAAGATCTACCCAGCTGATAAAAGCCTTCTCCATTTCCAGTGTTTGCTCTTTCAGCTCCAGAATCCTCTTTGGAATTGGCCGCTTCTGAAGTGTTTTTAAAAAATAGAAAACAGAGCTGCATATGAGCAGCAGGAGCCTTGAACAGTGCACTGCTTCTGCAGAAAAATAAAAAAAAATCAATCAAGACACTGAGGGAGAAAAGCCATACTTGCTTCCACCCACACTGTTACACAAAGTGCTACTTTACTTATGAAAGCAGGAGGTATACTGTGTAACTGACGATGATAAATACAGCAGTCTGCCATCAAATTAAACTAACAAGGACAGAACAGAGGTGTTAGTCCGTCACCTATTTCTCCATGTCATGTTCCAATAGCCAAGGAGACCCTGATCGACCTTGGTGTGGATTTCATGAAGGACATGCTCCTTCCAGATTTAGAAAGTGCCAATTAGTGAACAAATCCAGGAGTCACATAGTGATTAATGAATTCACTCAGTGCTTCCATTCATTTCAGACATGACAGTGATTACATGACTAAAAATACATCGGCTGTTCCAAAATGGATTCTCTGAGGAAATATTAATGATGTAGCAGAAGCACTATTTTCTCCTGTTTGTAGAGGAGTCATTAGTAGAATGGATGGAGTATTTACTTTTTCTGAGTCTGGTCTCACTATCTAGCTGTCACATTGTGCCACTGGGTCATGACGAACTTGTTTTAACACTACACTGTCATTTTTCAACACAGAGTCTCAACTACAAGTCAGTGAGTGTAGATGCCTGAAACTGACAGCAGGTCAGGGGTCTCATGTACAAAGACTAGTGTGGATTTCCTACTAAAACACGGTGCATGTTTAAATGAACAAAACAGCGTATGCACAAACAAATCCAGATGTATGAACCCAAGTACATTATCTTTGCAGATCCCAATCAACAAGGAATTGAGTGCATGAGGGACTATCGGACTCCTCCCTTGACATAACCCCCTTTTAATACCTAAATAGATGTAAGTATGTTCTGCAGGTGACATTCTCTTCTTTGCACAATTAAAAATCATGTCTACATGGAAGAAAAGTGAGAATAAAAACTCAGATAGATCGACAGATTTTATTGAAAATTCTTTTGTCAGATTATTCTCAGATAATCTTTGGGAATAAAAGTGGCAAATTTATGAGAAAAAATAAATTTGCAAGAAAAACTCAGAAATTCTCTGAGATTAAAGACATAAATATGTGATTTTGGATGTGGCTGCTTCAAATGATAGACACCAACACTTGTCTTTTGCATTCTGTCTGCTTTAGAAGATCTAATCAAATGATACTTTAACACTGAATTTCACAACGAGAGGCACTCCGGCCATGTACACACATGGCCGGGTATCTGGAAATACGTTCTTTACTTTCATCCACATGAAAACTCTGGTTTAGGTCACTGAAAGCAATTATTTCTAAAAACTTTGACCAAAGTGGAGATTTAGGAAAACTTTGTTTTCATGCTTGCGTGCAGGAGGACACAGGAGGAAACAGAAGTTATACTGTAGGTCCTCTACATCTCAATGAATGACAAAAAAATACATCATCATGTGCGTTACCTTTGTTTATCATCATTGATGCTGTTAAGGTAGTACTCTTGTGCTGTAAAGGCGGTGCTCTTGTACTGTTAAGTGGTACTTTTGTACTGTTAAGGCCTCTTTGTAATTTACAGGAATTTTTTCAAGTCAGTGTGTCTGTTAGTAGGATTACACAAAAACTACTGACCTGCTTTCCACAAACTTCGGCGAAATGGTTAAAGTAAATTGAGAGGAACACAGCCTAACCGTGATCCTACGTGAACGCTTGCCTAAAATCCATACATTGTCTGTATGGATTTTGAAGAACCTTGTGTCCACCTGAATCTCACACACTTTTACTATAAATGAATGCAGAGATGCATCATAGAAAGGATGAGGCTGAGGCACTTCAAAAGTTTTATGAGTAGAAACCTAAAGCGGCTGATGAGCCTGTTGTCATCTTGAGACAGAAAACCCTCTCAGTCTTTAAATACACGTTCTCTTCACACTGCACCATTTGCTACATCCGCTGGTAAACTAAAGTTGTTGTTGTAAATGGTAGTTTCTGCACCACTTTAACACATGCTTTTTCATCCACTAATCTAATTACATGCACTTGAATGTATTAAGTGTTCATCATGTGTCTCTGGTGTGGACATGAATTGTTTTCACATCTTTAACCCAACATCACCTTTGAGTGGCGACAGTGGACCAATAACTGTAGAAATGTGCGTGAAGGTTTTGTTGGGCGATGCACATTTCTGAGGTCATTTCAGTCTTGATACATATGACCTTCTGTGTGGAAAAGGGTGAACGCCACTGTTTACGTGAGGTCCATGGTGATGATGTTAAAGCGATGTCATTGATGGGTAGACAGAAACAATACTCAAGTAGAAGTACTTCAACTTTATAATTCCAATGAAAGTAGAAGTATGCAAAAAACATAAGTACTCGAGTGAAAAATTCTGATAGAAAAAGTCAAATAGTGAGTAATTAAATGACGTGGAAGTAATCACAATCTAACAAACTGCCTCTAAACAGGTATTTTTTTGTTCATTTTGTTTATTTCAATTATTATTTTGATCATTTTTTTAACTTGTTTTTTTAACTAATGTTGTTCAATTTGCTCATTTTTACTGATTGCGTTGACTTTATTGTTCACTTTTGTTGATTCACTTGATTATTATCTTCATTTTTGCTTATTTTATTGCTTATTTTGTTAAACTGTGTTTATTTTAAAATGATGGTAAAGACCCCAAATAGGACAAAATACAATGCAAAAGATGTAAAAAGAAGCAATAAGACAAAAACCATGTAAAAGACAGATGCAAAAAGACAGATTCAACTAAAACAATGAATGCAACATAAAAGACACAGATGCAGAAGAGACACATTTTCTCAGACTCTGTAACTTTTAAACAATTATTTTAATATAACATCATCAAAGCCAGTGCTACACCAAAATATTTTAAATCAGCAGACAAAACAGTGGTGGAGGAGGGGAAGTTGGGGGGAAAGGGGAAAAACAGGTTTTACTTGTGACACATGGAAGGTAGGATGGATCCGCAAAGGAGCAGGTAACTTTAAATGAACAGCTCAAGGATTTATTATGGAGTCAATTTCAAAAGGCCCAATGTAACGGGGAGACACTTTCTTGGATTCCATCTTCAGTGGGAGATCCCTAGTACACAGCCAAACCTTTTGTCCAGGTGTGTAATCAGGGGCAGGGATCCGGCAGCAGTTAGCCTGCTGTTGGGTCCTGGTGTGGGCATGGAGAAGAGTGGAGTGGGTTTGCTTCCAAACTCTATGACAGCGGCGCATGTGGGCATGAACAGATAGAACTGCCAGGTCTTGCTCCTGCTCAGGGAATAAGGGAGGCTGGTAGCCCAGAGGGCACTGGAAAGGTGACAGACCAGTAGAAGCAGAAGGGAGAGAATTGTGTGTGTACTCAATCTAGGGTAGCTGCGAACTCCAGGAGGACAGTTTGCTTGATGCGACGCACCAGAGAGCTATCTCCAACTCCTGATTCATCCGCTCAGTCTGACCATTAGTGTGGGGGTGGTGACCCGAGGAGAGACTCGAGGCCCCTAAGGCAGTGCAGAAAGCTTTCCAAACCTGGGATGTGAATTGAGGCTCCCTGTCCGAGATGATGTCCAGGCAGCTTGAAGACATTCTCTACCAGAAGGTCTGCTGTCTCTTTAGCTGCAGGCAGTGTGGAAAAAGCTAGGAAATGAGCTGCCTTAGAAAAACGGTCAATAATGGTGAGAATTACAGTTTTACTGGCAGAGGGGGGAAATCCTGTTTCGAAGTCCACCCTGATATGAGACCAAGGACGGCAAGGCACTGCCATGGACAAATGGAAGGAAGGAGTCTGGTATTACACAATTCCACGTTGACTGCAAAGGAAATGTGCTTGGATTCATGTGAAAAACCATGTATGCCCGAACAAATCCAGAGGGATGAAACAGTGCGTTCGCCGTTTTCTTGATTTTCTGATGTGCCGCGTATCAGAAGGCAATTCATTGTTCGAGAACCATGGACATTCATCCTGTAATCACTGCATCCTCAGCCTCTGTCTGACGTTTTAACCTCCAGTAGAGGCTGGAGTTAGACTCGCATGAGGGTCCGGTTACACTTTAAAAATTGGGGTCTGCAACCTGTGGCTGTAGGGCCATATGTGGCTCTTTAGCTGCTCCCCAGTGGCTCCTGTGTCTTTGAGCAGTGATGGAAGTAATAAACATGAAATCAATAACTCGAAGAAAAAATGAGACGAAAAGAAAATCCAGTAAATTAACAAAATAATCAAGTAAAAGACTAAAACCAAGAAAATGAACAAAAATAAACAAGATTGAATGAACAAGATTAAGACAAAACTTAAGAAAATAAACTAAACTAAAATGTTAAATTAACTTGATGAACAAAACAATCAAGAAAATGAACAATATTTTCAAATAAATAATGAAAAACAAGAAATTTAGCAATAATAATTAACCAAATAAAGAGAAAAATGAGCAAAAATGTATAAAATGATAAACAAAGATGATAAAAAAAATTAGCAGCTAGTACTTATAGTGGAATGATGTCCACGCAGGAGAAAAGGTTCATGTCTCTGAAGCTAGTAGACAGTTTGACATGAGCGCAGATATCTCATTTTGCTGCACCTCACTGAGTAGAAGTAAAAAAAGTTGAAATTAAATAAATAAATAATTGATTAACCTCTCCTTGAATCACCACCTTATTATGATGGAGGGGTTTGTGTGCCTGAGTGATACTAGGAGCTATGTTGTCAGGGGAAATTCGCCCCTGTTGGGGTCTCCCAAATTGGTCCTAGGTGACAGGTCGGACTAAGAGCAATTCAGAAGACCTTTATGCCTTCCTGTGGGCCCACCACGCACAGGAATGGTCGTAGGGGCCCAGTGCTGTGTGGTTTGGGTGGCAGCCGAAGGCAGGGCCTGGGCGGTCCAATCTCCAGTTGCCAAAACTAGCACCAACTGGGAGGAGGCCCTGGCGCAGCCCCAGGACACAATACAAGGACTATGTCTCTCAGCTGGCCTGGGAACGCCTGGGGGACCCCCCAGAGGAGCTGGAGGTGGTGGCTGGGAAGAGGGAAGTCCAGGCTTCTCTGCCTTGGCTGCTGTCCCTGTGACCCTGGCCACGATAAGTGGAAGATGATGGATGGATGGAATAATCGATTAAATAGGAATAAACTGAGCAAAATAATCTAGCAAATTATCAAAATGAACAAACTATGCAACAAAATGAGCAAAAATGTAACAAAATAATGATGAAAATTAACAAACTGAACAAAGCAGTTAAGACATGTAAAATTAACATAAGTACAAATAAAAATGAGCAACAAGATGAGCAGAAATAAAGAAGACAACAAAAAGTCAACAAATAAGCAATAATATGAACAAAAGTGATCAAAGTGATCCTAAATGTGGACAAAACAAGAACAAAAGTCAAGACAAACAGCAAAATTTGTTAAAATGAACAAATTAAGGAATGACATTGGTTAAAAAAATATAAAATGAGAAAAATATGCAACAAAATCACCAAAAACATAATAATGGAAATAAATAAAAATGTCCAAAATACCAATTTAAAGGTAGGATATGAGGCTGATTCAATATAATTATAAAATAACAGTACTTTTGCTTGAGTACTGTTTCTGAGTACTCTACAGACCTCCGGGATTGAAGTACTGTATCCGTTAACATTCTGTAAATGTTATGATTTTACATTGTTTTGCTCATTTTCATTCATTTAGTTTTATGATTTTATTGAAATTTCTTCATTGTATTGATGATTGTTGTTCAGTCTTTCTTCATATTCTTTAGTATTATTTTGTTATTGTTTACTATGTGGACTTTTTTGTTACCGGTATATCTAGTGAATATTTAATTTATTGATTTTATTTTTTGTATTCATTTTGTTCTGTGTTTTTTGCCCTGATTATTTGGTTAATTTTGTTGATTATTTTTACAATTATTGTTCATTGTTTTTTATTTGTTTGTTTCCAAAACATGTGTATTTTGCTCCAAGTCTTCTTCTTGTCCTTTCAGCTGTTCCCTTCAGGGGTCGCCACAGCGAATCATCTGCCTCCATCTCACCCTATCCTC
>JAQQAE010023590.1:0-10009 GCA_029823295.1 Pseudamia nigra
ATGCATACTGCAAAACAACTCTGAAAATGGACTGAAACATGTAAAGCAGGGTTTTTCGATTATTGCATTTCTGAAGTGCATTTAAGCGCGCCAGATCTGATTATGACAATTATCTGCTCCCAGATAATGTTGCAATTATCTTGCTCCCAGTTACTGGATTGTTATGGTCATGTAAACAGGCTTACCGTTTGTTTTTTTAATGTTCAAAATGTAAATGTTTAACTCAGCCTTGAAGCTTGAATAAAGTAATCATTTGACGGTGACAGTGATAATTAATGATTGTGCCTGATTTCTATTGTGGCCACATTTTCAGCTGTATTGTCCAACTCTACTGGACAAATTATTTCATAATTAGATGTGTTGTCACTAAAATGGCGATTCTACACAGCTATTCTCACACAAGTGATGGATTATATTTCATGTAAAATGCTTAAATATGTCATTTAAGAACAGATCCTTCTGGCAGACATCATTTTCACAGAGCAAAGAAGCGTCTCTTTTTTCAGGATTAAAATAGCAAACAGTCTTAGAAGTTAACTCACACTTTGTCCATTTGTGCTGAAGTCATTTATCCCTTTGTGTTTCCTGCGTTTGCACTGAGCCTTTTGAAATCTGACCTACAAAGCCCTTCAGACGGGTTGAACCACAGAACCAGTCAGAGATGTGAGCGGTGATGGAAAGGTTGATGCTGAAGGTTGGTAGTTTGCCTCCATGAAATACAGACGTGAAGTTTAATTTTGTGTGTTTTAATTCTCATTTGTGTCTTACAATGAAGATGCTGTATGTTTAGTGGTGGTTATAAAAATGGTAGAATGTAGCTACATGGTGGCCGGCCAAAAAATGTTTTCCAAAAACACTCGTATTATCACTGTACATGTTAAAGTATTGTTTTATACAAGTTTAAAGACTGATTTTGCTCATGTGTGGAAGTTAAAGAAACATGGCTATCTTTAAAAGATGCAACAAGACCAAAATGATGTAAAAGTCATGACAAGATTTTTGCTTATTCTTGTGAGCCTTTTTTCATTTTCTGTATTTTATGTTGACGTTAAATCAAATCAAAATACAGACATTTATTATTCAGCAAGGTAAGAATTGTGCAATAGATGGTTATTTGTGGTTTTAAACTCTATGGACAAACAGAACATTTCAGGAATGCTCAAAACAGATACAATGAGATGTGCTTCAGCATTAAATAATGGACAAACCTCCATGATGAAGAGCAGTTTGAAATTGATGTGGAGCCAAATTGGCACCACTGCCTGCTCAGTCTGATCCAAAAATGGTCTTAAACGTGGAGTGTGAGTGGAGCTGAGGTTGAATGAGTGAAACAGTGAAACCTTTGGCTCAGATACACCTGTCAATAAAAGCGACGATGCCCTTCATTATGCACAAATATCAGTGTCTAGATCATCTAAACGGGCAAGCCGCGGAGGTTGTTGCTTGCAAAATGTGCATGAGTAACCATTAAGTAAAATGTTTCAAAATGTTTTTCAGTTTATCTGGATATCTTGTGTGCAGTCACAAGCAAAAATACTGAAAATGGCCCTATCTCACAGAGGTGAAGAATGACCCCAGAATCTGTCCTGACATACCCATCCTAACTCGTCAGAACTGATTTTTGAACTTTTATAATCCCCTGACCTTGATGTTTGATGTTTCGTCTCTAAAAAGTAGTTGCAAGGACAAGCTATATACCAAATCTGGTGAACCTACAGTAGCTGTATTAGGTTTTGAGTTGGGGCGGCAACAACAACCATCCTATCCAACTCTGTTGGTTACGAGAGCAATCTACGCTCATGAAGATGAAAACATACAGTATAATCATGTTGAAAGTGATCTAGCTGGTTGTGTAACCAAAAATACTTACTAAAGCCAAAAGAAAAATGTCTGTCGCTATAAATAGAATGGTCACCATGTTGATAATTATCCTTGTATTGCACATGCCTACACCACTATTTCACCTCTGTGCTTCCGTGGGCTGACATCAACTTTTTACACCGTCTACTCACGATACGCTGAACATCACCATTACTGTGTGCACATTTTGCTGTTATTTCACAGCTTGGCTGTAACCTTCAGCTGCTGTCTTTGCTGAAAAACCCTCATTAGTCTCCCCAGCCTGCTGTCAGAGGTGCTACACCTGAAACATCTGCAGCTTGAAAAAAATCCTCAGGCCTCAAGTCTGTTCCATAGATGAACACTTTAGCTCTCTCCCACTGCTGCAGGAAGACGCTAATAAGGAAACCCAAAATAAAAAGCAGACAGGATTTGGCCTTTAAGACTGTATGGAGTGTGTGCGTGTGTATGTGTGTGTGGATTTGTGTGTTTTTGAATCTCTCTGTCACCTGACTCCAGCCCTCCTCTCCTCTTTCCCGGGGAAACAAGAGGAAGATGTTGGGAGAGCGCTTTTTAGCCAGGTTGCTTCCATTCATATGTGAACTATACATGGATACTGATCCTCCACTCCACCCCCTCTGGCTCTGGAAGAACTGCCTATAATTTACATGTAACCAAACCCGCATACTTTCCGATTTATTGTGTGTCTGAAGAAAAAGGGGCCAGATGCTGAGTGTCCAGTTGCTGAAGTTGTGGGTTTTTGCTGTGACCTGGTTAAGGTGTAAGTGCTCTTTTAATAAGACTTTGCTCTTGTAATCTGAACCTTTAACTGGATTCATTTGTAGAATAACCCGTTAATTTCCTCTGAAGGTTACAAATCATGGATCTCTTGCGAGTTACATCATAAAATAGTCATAAATAGTATGATGAAAACCAAAGGCGCCCTCCTGAGAGAATTACTGTTGCAGAAATCATATCCGTGATTTGTTAACGTGTCATTTTGTGTGCGCTTCGTGCAGGTCGTTGTTGACGGCCTCACAGGTCATCTTGCCTCTCGAGGTGGTTTATTGGAAATGTAAACTCTGCAGTGTATCATTTGACCTCATGTGAATAGGAATGTTTTCTTTTAAGCAGTGTTTTGAGAAGTTTAGTTTCAAAGTGCCTGCGCTTGTCATAACACAATCCGGTGATTTATTAGGAGCTACGTTCTTACGTCCCTGTTTGTTTTGTGATTTCTTCCTTTTTTTCCCCCCTGTCCCTCCTTCAGCCTTTTGACTAAAACATGCTCCCTGACTCGGGTCCTCCAGGGTCTGGAGCTCTGAGTTTGCTGAGACATTGCTCGCTGGTACCCTTGGGCTTTGTTTAACCATGCATAATTGAGCCCTCTCTTGGCTTACTCCCATGGTTGCACCCTTTTTTTCATGAAATGACCAAGAATGCAAACCACCCCCCTCCACTTCAGCGGCCTTCCCTGGAGGACCTCAATCAGACAGTCACAAAGTGTACCAGACCTGCTTATCAGGCCTGGCGTGGGCTCACATTAAACAGCACATGGGAAGTATGCTTCACCAGCTGTTGTGGTCTTAAAGGTCCCATATCATGGAAATGCATTTTTCTGGGCCGGCTGGAGGTTTATGTAAACTGTGTGACATACAATGAAAGCTCTGAATATATCAACTTGCTCAGTTTTCATAGTCCTGAGAAATTCACACAAGTTGGGGAACAAGAAAAGCAAGCCATTTTGAATGTTTATGATTTGTGACATCACAGGTTCATAACCAGTCATTATCTAGTTGAAATGTATTAGTTCCATTCCATGAGCCAGTAGGAATCAAAGTTTAAATTTAAAATTTTAACGTGCAGTCAACGATGCTGGTAAACTAGCTACTAGCCTGTGGTTTGTTGTGGTACGTGATCAGACAGGCTACCTGCCAGTCAACACAGCTTACAACCTGATATGTGCACGAACTCATGCACTCACTGGCGGAGTTGAAAACAGTCACAGCGGTAGTTACTCTTGAGCTGGCAACCACAGGATGACTGACGAGAGACTTGAATTCCAGATTCCTTTAACATCTTGTACAGGTGACAAACAACAGACATACTAGCTTGACAACTGCGAGGCTGTAAGCTGTGTTGATTGGCAGGTTGCCTGTTCAATCATTTGGACTGGTTTTGCCACGAATGTTCAGCCACTAGCTAGTTTGTCAGCATCGTAGACGGCACCTTGGAATTCCAAATTTTAAATCATCATACATTACATCAGTCATACATACGTCAGTCATCCACGTGTCAAAGGCCATGCCCCCTTTTGGAAGAAAACAAACAAGTGTTGCCACATACTGTAAGATAATTAATGGCACAAAACAATCCCATAATAAAAACACCAAAATCAAACTCGCTTTTGCCTTCTCCTCACATCCACCTGTATGTCATATATGTGGACTCTGATATAGTTAACACGGTATATCCGCTAGAATGGAACTAGTATCTTGTAGCGTGCTAGCTAGCATGCTACTGCGTGTGTAGTAGTAGTCTGCTAGTAGGTGTGAGACAGAACTTACATCATTATACATAGATCAGATTTCATTTTTCACTGCATTCACCATGGGATATCGTCGACATATATTCAGTTTACATAGATCTGAAGGTTATTTAGAACGTCATTGCTGTTTTTATTTTGGGTTTGTGTTGTGCTACTATTTACTGTATGTTATAGCTGTCTGTTTTTCCTTTTAATCATCCGAGGATTGACGATAACAAGTGAATTGTTCTCCGTTTATAGTAGCCTTGTGTCAGAATCTGATCCCACTTCACCTCAGCAGTGATGTATTGTTCAACCAGTCAATGGTTTGTGATGAGAAGTGTGTAGGTAAAACATTTCATCAAGACACATAAAAGCAGCACAGATAAAGCTTAAAGGGTTAAGAAATGTGCCTTTTTATAAACAAATGCATACGTTGTGGTAGGTGTTCATGCCGGTGAGCAAGAAGAACGTGTACTTCTCCGTTTTGTTGCTGAATATGAATGTACAGCGGCCGCTAATGTGCTCATCTGCATGGCTGCAAGGCAGGGTGTTGTCAAAAATAAGCACATAACAAATAAACAGTGCTGCGAGGCTGCATGAACAGCCTGTAGACGGCTGGGTTGATGCCAATGAAAGATCCGGCAGCGGCAAACCAGCTCAGCGGTCGAATGTCTCAAATCACTCACAGCCATCAGTCGCATGATTACAGGCTTATTATCGTAGTGGCGAAATTCACTGGATTACGGTCAGAATAAAACAATGTGTCATGGAAGGTCACGTTATAAATCTAAATCTGTGTTTTCCCAAGACTAAACCAAAAATATGTTTTCTTATCGGAAGACGGAGATGGTTTAATATCTTTTTTTCTATGAATCCTCAAAGTTCAATAAAAGTAGCAGAATAAGCACTAGACTTTTAGAAAATAATCAAACTTTGTGACATTGAAATAGCGAAGTAATCGAGGAAATTAACCAAATATTAGCAAAATTATTAAAAATAAACAAAATAATGAAGAAAAGGAACACAAATTGACAAAATATTCAAGAAAATGAATTTAAAAAAAATGAAATTATCAGGAATGAGGATGATTTAAAAGTGAATTAAAGTAAACAGCAAAATTTAACAATATGATGAAGAAAATAAATAAAACAAAGTTTATGTAGAAAGTGAGTTTTAAAAAATGAACAAGACAAGCAGACAATGAACCAAAAAACATGAACAAATTTGAAACCAAAGACTAATGAATTACTAAAATAATCTCAAATGATAAATAAAATGAGCAAAATTGTTTATAATATGAACCAAAAATGAACAAAATAATCAAGAAAATGAGGCAAAATACTCTAAGTAATGAAGAAAATGGCAAAAAATATGAACAAACTCATTTAAAAAATGAACAAAATAATGATGTAATGAAGAGAATGACAAAGTAAAATAATCAAGAAAATGAGGCAAAGTGATGAAGAAAATGAGTAACAATTAACAAAAATGAACAAAGTAATCAAGAAAATCAACAAATTAATCAAGACAATGAACAAAATAACAACAAAATATAACAAAAATAATCCGAATTCATAAAATCTTAAATGAAATGAACACAATTTAAAAATATCAACCAAAATTAACTAAATCTTTAAGAAACAAACAAATTAACCCACAAATCGGAGACCCCATTAAAAGGCTCTTGGGCGCGAAGCATTGAATAGACAGATATAAATTATTCTGTTATGCACAAACATGAACAGTATTCAGTACTGATGGTTAACCAGTGTTTTTATAAGCAGGCGGTCAGTGAGCTGACACATAACCAGCCTGGAGAAGCAGAGTGTGTTTGATGCTGTTGATTTAACGAGCAGCCGTCGAGCTCCTCCTCTTCCGTAACGAACCTTTAGACGCGTGTCGCAGCCAGGATCCGCCATCGGCTCGTAACCTTACAAAATGTCTTCTTTACTGGTTCGTGAAGCCATAGTTTCTCTGTGTTGAAACTTGAGGATAAAATTGGCCTCAGAATTGACTTAATGGGCCAATACAGTGAATCTTACAACAGTTTTAAAGTGCTACTAAACATTAAAGTATGTTTTTAGCTGTAAATGGAATTATTTGACTCAGTTGTGATGACATAAATGAAAAATTAAGATATGCATGTCCAAATAAACGGCTTACTGGGTACTATAGGAATAAAAAAGTCAGTAGAATTTTTATTCAGTTTGTATGTTTATTTATATTATTTATTTTTTTATATACACATTACACTGCTTGGCCAAAAAAAACGTATGTTTGTGACTGTTTTGGCCAGGGAGTGTATTTATTTTATTTTGCATCACTTATAATCATTATTCTTTCATTTTAATGTTATTCTATTATAGGTTTATATTTTTTATACAGAGGTTCTCTCTCTTTGTAGGGTTTATGATGGCCATCAGCATGGTGTCATTTATTGTCTTAAATGTATATACAATATCTTGATATTGTAGAATTGTGGTAAAATTTTGTACTGAATTGTACTGATCTATGCCACTGGTTGACGGGTATGTAAAATGGCTTCTCCATATATATACATATATATTCTAGAGATTTTAAGAACAGTCTGCTCAAACCATCACTGTGATTGAAGCTTTGAAAACGGAGTCAATAGTGTGCAGGAAATGTTTAAGAGGACTTCAGGTTTTCATTTCTGTGTGATGAAGGACCACGTAATGACAAGAAAAAAGTGAAAATATTAAATACAGAAAATGCTTAAATGGATTTTTTTGAATAGGGTTCTGGGTACATGTGTGTGATTCTGTGTTCTCTTGATGCTCCTGAACGCCTCCTGTCTCACATCCAGTCACTGCACTCTCAAGCACTTAATGACTTTTAAAGCTCATTTCGAAGGTGGAGTTGGACTCACAATGGGGATAAAGTTGCACTTCATTAATCTTCAGTTATAGGGCAGGGTACTGTGCAGAAATAGACATGGCTGGTTCATGTAGGCTGCATTTTCCCATCACAGGCTTATTTTAAAACATCTGCTCCGTGTCTCTGGTGTGTGAATCAGAGTCTACTTCTGATAAAGTAATAAGTGGGGCTTACTCGCTTAGATTTAAATGTCAGATGTTCATCTACTTTGATAAGTGAGTGTTTTGACTTGAAAGTTGGTCGTTGTAGTCTCTTAAATTTGAATGTTTTCTGGTTTCCTGGTAAACTCAAAAATTACCTAAATGTCTTCAGCTTCTGAGAGTACATCACCCTGGGCTTTGGAATACTTCAGCATTTCTGACATTTATCAGGCCAAACAATGAATCAGTTCAGCAAGAAAATAATGAACAGTTTCATGAACGGTGAAAACTAATTGGGGCCTTGTACTTTTAACTTTTGTACTGTGTAATGATTATAACAGTTAGTGACTTTACTTGGTGTCAAATTATCCAAAACATTTCCTAAAGCCTCCACAGTCTTAAGTATTTATTCATAAAAACATCAAATTCTCATTTGAGCCGCAGCAACAAGCTGTAGTTTACAATTTATGCTCGGAAAATTACGAAAACGCCTAGTTATCAAAATAATGACTTCTTCTGATGACTAGCAACAGTGACATATTAGTGCTCTACATCTGCATCCCTCACCATGCCTCAGTATTTCTGCATGCAGGCGAAACATCAGTCTGCCAGTAATAGCATCACTGCATGTAAGTGAAAGAGCTATTTGGTGAGAATGTGCAGACACGCCAGACTTAAAACACGAACGTTGTCTCATCCTGAAAATTCAGAGGGCGAGTTTTCACACGTCATCATCTTTTTAAATGTGACGGCTCTCAGGCTACGAGATGAGAAAATAACAGCGTATCAGAGACCAGAGGATGTCATTATTTTCCAGCTGGAGCAACACGGCTGTGCGGACTCATTTTCAACATCTTCCTCCGTACAGCCGAAGACACAAAGCCTCTTCTTCTCGCCCACCTGAACAGGCTTATTAGTGCAGTCACAGGTCAAAACAGGTGGTATGTAAGTAATTATAGCAGGAAGATGAATTATGCGTGGTTAAATAAATGCTTACTGATTTCAATTCCAGATTTGTTTTCTCTGGGCATTCACCAAATATATTGAAGATCTGCATGCCTGCACAGGATCGCCTTGGCATGCTGTTAAAAATTCAGTCTGAAGCTGCTTTGTGAACAAATGATCATTTGTCCCTCTTTCTTGTCTGGCCAAAAGTGCTGGTTTTTGTGCCAGAATGAGACAGAAGAGATGGAGAACAGAGAGACAGAACAAAAGAAGCAACAGCAAAATGTCTTAGAAATTGTGTATTCACCAAATGTAGAAGCAGTAGAGTCAGTTGGCAATATTGATACTAACTGAGCCAATGTGGCAGCCTGTGTTAGGCTGCAAACAGCCCTGGATCCCATAGAGTTATACTGAATAATGTTATTTTCATGAGTCATTGTAGTCTCACTGGTTTTATTTGGACCCTGATGATGTGTTTTTTTTTTTCCTCTGCTAAGAAAATATGAAGGTTAATAGATATCTGCTGGGTTGGATTTTGACTGACATGTCTGTGCGGAACTCCACTTCTTGCAGAGTCGCACAGAATCAGACTGTTTTTCAGATTGTAATTAATAAGACAATATGCTAAGAAGCCATCCACATGGAAACTGGGTTTAGGTGTACTGTATCCGCATAACTTCTTTATCGTATGGGCTTTTCATCCACACGGAGCTGGCGTTTTGGGAGGACAAAAACGCTACTTTTTCAAACCGGGTCCCAGAGTGGCTAAATCTAAAAACGCCACCCTTCTTTTTCCGTGTTTACAACTGATACCCCCTCCCCTACTTGTTATGGCTTTAATAGGAAAACTTTTTAAAAAACAAATAAGAAAAATTCCGTTTTTGTTTCCGTGTGGGCAAGACTTCCGTTTTACTGATTCAGTAAGTGTTCAGCAATAGAACATGTTGCACTGCCGCAGCTCCACCCCTCTTGTCCAATGGTCACTTTTAGGATTTGGCTCCAACTGTTTACCCGGGTAGTTGTATCCTGTCACAGTTACTTTGTCTGCTAATATATAGGCCAGAATCAAGTATTTTAAATTAAATATTATGAGTACAGTGTCTTTGATCCTGTTTACACTAGGATTTAAAATGAATCTTTAGATCAGATGAGTCAAATCACTTTCTGAGGAGGTCCGGGATGCATTTACTGCCCACGTGTTTCCAGTAGGGTTAAAGTACCTCATCAGTACAGTACGTGCATTGTTTGAATGCCACAACACACCATACCTGCATATTATTACTTTTTTCATTTATACATATGGTATGATGTGACAAAAAAGTTCTTTTTCTCACCATGACAATAAAATTATCATCTATAAGGTGCTGCCACTGGCTAATGTTAATGCAACATGACTTTTATATTCTGTATAGTAACAACATACATTAGTTTTGTGCCTCATTATTGGCAATCATGTCTAAAATTGTAACATAAGAATGACAGTGTCTCACTACATGCTCTGTCTGTTCAGCTTCTCACATAGATAACATTGCATTCATCAGGTAGGTTGTGCATTTAGCTAGGTTGAAATTAGAAACAGGTAAACTCAATCAATCAATCAATCAATCTTTATTTGTATAGCGCCAATCATAATCGGCGATTATCTCTAGGCGCTTCACAA